>CAUYON010034355.1:0-13320 GCA_963573935.1 Arctocebus calabarensis
CCAGCTACTAGGGAGGCTGAGGCAAGAGAATCGCTTAAGCCCAAGAGCTGGAGGTTGCTGTGAGCAGTGTGACGCTACGGCACTCTACCCAGGGCGATAAAGTGAGACTCTGTCTCTACAAAAAAAAAAAAAAAAAAAAAAAAGAAAAGTTTTTAAATATTAATTATTTAATTTTAAAGTAATAATGATAATATTAAAATATGTAGTTTTAAAATAGTCAGAAAATAACTGTGCTTTCTAAAACAATAAAAATTGAGAGACTAGTAGCACTGTTTTACAGATTTTGAACCCGCCATCCTTGGTATATGGGGCTGGCGCCCTACTCACTGAGTCACAAGTGCCGTCCTCGATTTTCAAATTTCTTTAATGTCTGACTCCATAAAGACAGTTAGATTCTCCTCTCTGAATCCTTTCCATACCTTAGAATGTGCTGTTTTGATTGCCGCATATAAAGAAAATCCAGGCTCACACAGTGAGGTAGTTGGAAAATCAGTAATATTTTCTATTCTTTTCAGATAATTTTGGATACCTTGCTTTGACTGTCCACCAAAACTCTATATGCAATAGTTTCATGAAAGTGTGTTGCAGTATAGAATTTGATGCCAGGTGATTGAACATTTCATACTATCTCAGATTAAATCTGTTGCCTATCCTTTCATTTTGAATGTACATGTTATCCATAATTTTACAATGTAATGCACTGGAAAATATTACACTGAATTATGCAAATCTCCCCAATGTTGATACTTTTTACAGAATGTTTAAGATCCCTCTGATCTTACCAGAAAACTGTTTAAGT
The DNA here is from genome assembly GCA_963573935.1 of Arctocebus calabarensis. Classification (NCBI taxonomy): domain Eukaryota; kingdom Metazoa; phylum Chordata; class Mammalia; order Primates; family Lorisidae; genus Arctocebus; species Arctocebus calabarensis. The sequence continues at coordinate 800 of CAUYON010034355.1, forward strand.
ATTGACAAACTTTCAAGCTCAGATGGGAAGATACAAGTTTTCTAAACTTTAATTTCCAATTGAAAACTCAAGTTTGTTCTGTTCTACTAGTTACCTTTGAGACGGAGAAGCTATTCCTGACCTTCCCAGGCTGTGTCTGGGACCCTTCTGGAATCACAGCCCTTCCTAACAGGGAACATGCTACATTCTGTTGAGATTATCTGCTATTATGCTATGTTTCTCACTAGACCCTGAGCTCCTTCAGAGCAGAACTATGTCTTCTATCTCCCTACCCTCAGTGACATAAACATTGCTTAGGTAGGGCATGATTGCATAAATCTCTAGGAATGATAAATGTGGTGACTATGGAAATCTATCTCACATTTCCAGACAGATTTTGTTATAATATAAAATGTAAATCCTATCTATTATTAAAAATGTAACCAAAGCCCAAAAGAATTGCCTACCAAACGCAGGTATCACATGGGTGATGCACAACTATATGTCAAAGAAATAAAGGTCTCTCTTCCTCTGAGACAAAGACCTGAAACATAAAGGCCAGATAGAAGCAGAGACAGAAGCTAGACTCCATGGAAGCAGGCAGCAGGGTGGGTGGGTCATGTACAGGGTGTGGAATAATACCGTGTGTGAAGGGAATAGAAAGAGGATTGAAAGGAGACGGGAAAAATAGGGAATGGAAAACAAAAGATCAGCCAAAAGGAAAGAAAAAAAGAGCTGAGAAAAGGTTAAAGAATGGCAGAAAAGTTGAGGAAGAAAAGACAAACCAGGACCGAGTTTTTTCAGTAGCTACAGATGGGATAGGAAAGAATGTTAGGTGTGAGGTCAAGGGACTGGACCACAATGGTAATCATTTGGGAGATTTTCTGTATAGAAACGGCATACCCGAAATCCCCCTCCCCCACCCTGCCACCTTCCTCCACTTCCTGTCCCCAAATTCTCTCACGTTCTCATGAATTGTGTGATGAAATTGGGTGTCTGGGTGGAGAGAAGGCCTTATCTTCCCTAAATATTTTCTTGGTCACCTTCGAGATGCCCTGACTGAGCTCTTCTGCAGAACTACATTTTCAGCTGTCTGCATGTAATCAGCAAGTTGATTTTACCTACAAAGATTTTCTGTATTTATGCTCTGTGCCCAGGACCCAGTGGCTATGCAAAAGAATTTTATAGTCTAGCCCTGCTTGACAATACAACAAAACCAATATAATGGAGGAGCGAACAATTAACCAGACGGCCTGCAGTGAGCACGAAACACTATTGTGTGGACAAATGTCTTCCACTGAACATCTGTTCCATAGGATATTAATAGCCATAGCATGATAATAAGTTAGAGAAACTCAGGCTTACATAAAATTCAACAGGTTTCTTTATTATAAGGATTTTCAAAAGTAACTTCCAAATTGGGAAGATAATATGTTGGATTTCCCAATTTATTTGAGAATGAGACCCTTTTTTTCACTGAGCAGCAGTCTCTCAGGATAAGTTTCTAAAGAACATATTTTGGAAACATAAATATAAACTGATGGCAAAGGAAAGGTCCATGAGGCCTCCGAAGCTGCTGGACAGGTGAGAAAGCCATTCACTTGAAATAATCTCTAAAAAGTGTTAAGATAATTTTGTTCCCTTGGGGTCCTTTTCCCAAAGTTCCAATAATTCATTAACCTAGAGTCAGGTTATTACTACTATAGACAGACTGAGCCAGAGATGAAGTCCAAGGTTATAATATAACAGGGCTCTTCCCTATGCCTGATGTGGCTTCTCTCAGAATGGCAGACTCCTCCCCTCCTTAAATCCACTCAAATGTCATCCCCTCTGCATGTCCTTCTCTGACTGGCTCTAATTTAAAATTACAGACCCATACCCCGATGCTCTCTACACAATCTTTCTGCTTTGTCTGTTTCCATTCTGTATCCTAACTTGTAACATGTCATACAATGTAGTTAACTTATTTTGATTTATTCCTGCCTGCCTCTACCAGAATGTGGGCTCCAAAAGGGCAGGGATTTTGATCTCTGTTGCTCATCGCCAAATACCCAGCATCTGAAAACAACGTCTGGTCCCCATCAGTCACTCAATAAATATTTGTTGAATGAATGGATAAATGAATGTGGGAAAGATGAGGTGTTGGGTTTTTAATTGTGCTGTGGAGTCTGTCTCCAGTTTCTTTGTGTCATCCGTCCAGGCCTCCCAGCCTCTAGGCCTCAGCAGGCTAAGCAGTCACAGAGATTACATTCTGATCCTGTGACCCTGTCCCAGCTCAAGCCCTTGGTGTCTGGTGTCCTGGAGGTGAAAAACCAGCCGCAGCAACAGCTTTTGCATTTCCAAGGCTCTATCACTCAGAGACATGACAAAACCACCCACAAAATGCCAGCTTGCGAAACTGTTAAGGAGTCTGGGGAAAATATTATTTTCATTTCCATACAAACATAAATGATCAGATATAAACATGAAGCTTCTGCTCTGGAAAATAACCAGCAACCAGCAAAAGAATGTGGCATAGTTTACTCAATATTCCCGCAATGGCCATATTTAGGAGTATGTGCTAATTTTTCTGTCTTATAAATAACTTTTTAATCAACATTTTAGGAGATATTTTTCATATCTCCAAAAGTGTATGTCTTTATGTCTCCAAAGTGTATGTCTTTATAGAACATACTTAAAAGGATAAGAACTGAATCAAAATTTGTGAAACTTTTGAAGACATTTGATATACGATTCTAAATTTCCTACTAAAAGAAATAATTGAGTCAAGGAGAGTGTATGGTTTTGACTCAGTAGATATTTTAAATCTGTACAGATAGACACCAGTATTTTAGCCAGGCAGGAATGACACCTTATGGAGAAAGTAAAATCCTTGAGAAAGGCTTCTTTTCTTATTCACTCATGAATTCCCGTAGCCTATCACATAATTGATGCTCAATAGCTATTTATTGAATATATGAAACAACAGTGGTGAATTTTTATTAAGAGTTTTGTTGATTGGTTTTCTATATGAGGCAGTTTTTTAAAATTACCATTTCTTTCTCATTTTTATTTTTTATTTCACTAATACTTTCTTTATCAGAGTCACATCTTTGAACATAAACTATATAACCTTTTGACTAATCAACTAAGATTTTTTTGCTTTGTGTTAAGGTCACAAATTATAGTTGTTATAACTATGAATTTTATTCTGTGATTATTTGTTTACATCAAGTTTGCTATCTTATGGTCAATTACTCAGATCTAACTTTTGAGATAAGTTTTTACTTTTCCATCACTTTTAATCAAAACTAATGATACCATATGTAGTTTATGAACAATTTTATTTTATAGTGAATACTTCTTACCTCAGTCCTTTATTTTTGATGAATTTTTGTAGTTATTAATCTTACAAAAAAGTGACTGTTTTGGTAGTTGGTTTAATAACACTTTTATATATTATCTTTAGCAATATATTATGAATTAAATGGCAGTTTTTATTTTATCAAACTATAATAAAATTATAGGTGATGCCTCTCAGATATTGTAAAGCTATTCTATTATGAAAATCCCCTATAACTCTCAAAAGTCTTCTTTCAACTTCGATGATTTTTTTTTTTGCACAGAGTCTCACTATGTCACCATTGGTAGAGTGCCATGGCGTCACAGCTCACAGCAACCTCAAATTCTAGGGCTTAAGTGATTCTCTTGCCTCAGCCTCCCAAGTAGCTGGGACTACAGGTGCCCACCACAACACCCAGCTATTTTTTTGTTGCAATTGTCATTGTTGTTTAGCTGGCCCAGGCCAGGTTTAAGCCTATCAGCCTCAGTGCATGTGGCTGGCGCTGAGCCAACTTTGATAAATTTTTGAAAGGCTCTATGGGGAAGTCAACACATACTCCAGTAAAAATAATACTTGTGAAAAATTGGGGTAAAAACTGTTCTGCTTTGGATCAGAAGAGGCACACTGCAAGATGTTAGATTTCAACTAAGCATGGAATAATAATTAAGATTTGCTGCCAGAAGGAAGCACTACAGATGGTTTTCATGCCACTCCATAATTTCAATTTCACCATTTGACCAGGTGGTAGTCTGATTCCACCCTTTAGCTCGTTTTTGACTCATGTTTATGAATTTTTTTATCCAAATGTTGCCAAATCATCATCTCATAAAATCTTTCTTGGATGAAAGATAGTTTCTGGATCAAATGCCACTAAATCATTTTACTTCTTTCAAATTATATACCACATGTTTAAACCCTTTAAAATATTTTTTCCATTTCCATTTTTGTTCTGAATTTTTTTTATCGGATTATTTTCCTTATAATTTTTAAGATTTTGTGCAGCATGTTTTTAACTGAGCTCATCTCCTGTGCGAGTCCTACTGCTCTATATGCTGAGATACAGAAGAAAAGAAGATAGTATAGGCCTGCACTCCTGGAACTTAATATTGAATTATTAATCAAGGTTTTGTTGTCATTGTCACTAGAAATAATTTTAGAGTTATAATCTCTACCTTTGTGAACTTTCTTTTCGAGGCCACTATTTCTAACAGATTTAATGTTTCAGGATCCGAGTTTGCTGATTTACTTTTTGTTACAAAGACTTGATTCTTCTACCGGTTGTTTGATTGTCTATATCTTGTCATGTGCAATTTTAGCTGGGGACAGTTTTACTTCCTATTGGTTATTTCTAACAAGTCTTATTTTTTTCCTTAGCCAATTCTTGTAGTATCCAGTATGACCAACATGCTGTGATCCTTTACAAAGGCCTTCATCTATCACAAGTTTTACCACTTGTAGACTCAGCCATTGTCAGTTTGATTTTGTGATAATTTCTGCCAAGCCAAAATTTTCCCCAAGCAACCTAGTAAAAATGCCTTTGGGGGTAAACTTGTGGGGTCAAAATTTTTGAGCATTAGCGAAAGAATGCTTGATCAAAACAGTGCGGTGAAAATTGTGATTTTAAATTTCCTATTTTAAAAGGAATGACATGAGAAAACAGGAAGAATCTTAGTTTGGAGTGGCGCTTCTCAGGTTTTCATGTGCATGTGAATTACATGGAGTCTTGATAAAGTGCAGATTCTGATTCAGTGAGTCTGGACAGGGCCTGAGGTACACTGCAGTTCCAACAGTTTCCATGTGACAGTGATCCCACCAAATCCACAGTCTGGATAGCAAGACGTTAGAGCACGAGCTCAGCTGACCAGCAATTCTGGGTTGTAGCCCCTTGCTGACTGTCCAGTCTTGGGCAAGTCACTTAACCTCTGAGTCTGGTTTTATTTTGTAAAATGGAATGGTAATAATATCACCTAGCTAAGAGATTTGTTGTCAGGATCAAATAAGAAGAATTATGTAAAATGCTCAGCAAGTCAGGTGTGGTAGCTCAGGCCTATAATTCTAGCACTGTGGGAGGCCCAGGTGAGAGTATTGTTTGAGGTCAAGAGTTCAAGACCAGCCTGAGCAAGAGTGAGACCCTATCTCTACTAAAAATAGAAAAAAATTATCTGGGTGCGGTGGTGTGCACCTATAGTCCCAGTTATTCAGGAGGTTGAGGCAGGAGGACAATTGAGCCCAAAAGCTATGATGACACCACTGAGCTCCACCCAGGTGCTATGGAGTGAGACCCTCTCTCAAAAAAAGAAACAAAAAGGGGCGGCACCGGTGGCTCAAAAGAGTAGGGTGCTGGCCCCATATACCAGAGGTGGTGTGTTCAAACCCAGTCCCAGCCCCAGCCCCAGCCAAAAATTGCAAAAAAAAAAAAAGAAGAAGAAGAAACAAAAAGTGCTTAGCACAGATCTTGGCCCCCAGTAAATAATAAATGGTAACTGATGAGTAAAAGCACACAACGAGTTTAGGGAATGACTAGTAAGGGGTTTGAACCTGGCTGCTGAAGTGTGGTCCTCAGACCAGCAGCATCTGGGAGCTTGATAGCCTGAGATGTGGAATCTCAGACCTCGCCTCTGTCTTACTGAATAAGGATGTGCATTTTAACAATATCCCCCGGAGATTCGTGTGCACAACATAGTTGGAGAAGTGCTGACATCAAATTGAAAGGAAAGAAGCAGAAGGCAAGTCTGGCAAGGCACCCAAAGGGCCTGACTTACCTACTGAGGATTTTGAACCTTTTTTTCTAGAGCTGTGGGGTGACTGATAAACATCAACACCCCCCCCCCATACACACACACACATACACACTCTTCCAGCAGGCATTATTAATCAATCAGCTCTCTCTCTCTCGCTCTCTCTCTCTCTTTCGCCTCTCCCCCCAACAGAGCCTTGCTTAAACCTCATGATCCTGATGAACAGGATGCTGGAGGCGAGGCACGTGATCGGTGAGTTCCACGTGTCAGGATGATAATTTGTCTTCCCTGCAGGAGACCCGAGGAGCCAGCAAAGAACGTTGAAAGGGAAAAAAAAATGAAATAATTCATGTAAGTGCTTAGAAGAGCACCTGGTACCTAATAAGCACTCAATAAATATGTCATAATTATTTCTATCTGGCCTGGTAATCTGAGCCAACATTTTCACCAGTGACTACATGAGAGAATCTAGGACAATGAATTGACTGTTTTGGTGTTAGAATACTTATATTTTTGTGAAATGATTGGGAGAGTAGCTGAAATATTTAAAAATTCACATATGGAAAAATTAAAATTTTAGCCACTGCATGTTCTTTCTCTTCCACCCATTTCGTGTTTCCTTAGAAAATGATGCTGTGAACACTGAAGTCATTATGGTTTGTAGAGATGGGCCACGCACACTTGGGTGGCCTTGAGCTGCTGAAAACTTCTGAGAAGAGGGGACCAGCCCTTCCCTCAGTGCTCCCACTCCCCACCCTACAAGGCCTGCTTTAGAGCGAGAAAGAGTGAGAATGTCTTCTGCAAATAGCAGTTCTCTCTCCGGTCATGTCACACCAGAGTCGGCTCTGCACTTGGAGAAATGCTGTTGACAAGGAGGAATGGGAGCCCAGGACAAATCCAGCAGCAGTGGCTTGAAGCCATCATGAAAAAGTAATTGCCAACTGTCCTCATGAAACCTGCCCAGGCCATGGTGCTTAAGAGGCAGGAGACACAGTCTACAGGAACAGTTGGGTCCACATATCAGCAGCCCTCGGACAGAGGCCAACACTGGGTAGGATTAGCAGATTCCAAGGGCCCAGAGTTGAAGAGGGTTGCTTAGCAGTAGATGACCTGAGAGAACTTTTCCAGCGTGAGTATTAGACTTTTGGACACGAGTGAACTGCTGGCTGTGGTTTCTGGATGGTGCATTGCACCAGGATACCCTTGGTGCTCAGAGCCAACACTGGCTTTGCAATGCACGCACTCCTGTTTCCAAACACTTTGCACTCCCCGAGCGCTCACTCAGTGATTCAGAGACCAAATTGTTCTGACAAGCGCACAAACCAAAGTCTATTGAGGTTTAAATGTCCTCCTGTTTAAAAACATCTTGTATTTATTGGCTTTTTTATTTTTTAGGTCAAACACAGGAATCTCTGTGCTATTGTAAACCACCCACCACTTCTTCATACACTCCCTGGTGGCATGTAGCTGCACTGCCATCTGATTCAAGGAAATTAATATGCAAATAGAAGCAATGATAATGCCATATAGTGCAGATCAGTGTGGTAATTCTCCAACTGGTCTCTTCTTGGCAAGGCAACCCCAAGAGAGAGAGGGAGAACCAGAGTTCAGGGCCGCAACACGTGGGATGAGACAGAAACCCCATTTAATTCCACCCTCTCTGCCCTATTCCAATGGGGACTTGCCTTGACTTCTTTTTGAATATTCAACTTATCCAAGCTCATCTTCATGCACTTTTGAAGTGTGATATCAACAGACTTCACATAAAAACATTGCTCAAATAATGAAGGCTTTGGTTCTACTGGATTGCTTTGAAATGGCAGCCCTTAAAAACAAGATAAATAGTCTCCATTGAAGTTTATTATTAGTGAATAAGGTTTTGTACTTATGCATATCAGACCTTCTGCTGAGAAAGATTTCAAATACTGTTGCAAATGAGGCTTGGGGCAAATACCACCCCTTGCTTTCATGAGTAGATATACAAGGGCTGGTCGTAGAGGCTGTGACTTAGAATGTAAAGTGTTTTAACCTTTTACAAAAGAGTTAGAAGGAAAAAGAAAAAATGGTATTGACCACCTCTCAGTTCTTTTATTGCATTCATAATGTCTTTTATTTTCTATATTCCAATTCTTTGGTACCTGAGGTCTTGCTCTCCTGGAGAGACTGTCCCTCTCTGGTTTAACCAATCCCTAGAGATAGTAAACAACTAACCAGAGTGCACTTTTCAAATACAAACTAACCACCCTAAGCCCCATCCTTTAACCACCTTCTTTACACGCTTCTCACGGTCTGGGCTACTATCCACCTGCCCTAATCATCCCAGGGCCAGCAGCCAGACGGTCAGGGACCAGTCCTACACCCCAGAATCTGCTAAAATTGAGTTCTAAGGCTGCTTACCCTGCATGCCTACCTGTCCCTCTTTACAGAAACACAATAAAAGCTTTGCCCACAGTTCTCTCCTTCCCCTCTGCCTCCTAACACATCGCTATTTGCCCCAGGTAGCCCCATGACTGGGAGTCTGAGCGTAACAGACTTACTCTGCCTTGGCAATCATCCTGCTCTGTTGGCTTTACTAGACCTTGATTTGTCTGTTTCTATGCTTTATAACCATTGCTAAAGCAGTTCTTTACACAGCCTTTACAGTCCTGGACTTCTTTGCTCACCAGGTCAGACAGCACATCTCCAGTTTTCACTCACCCAGGCATTTCCAGAGAGCACCCACCATCCTCTGTGTTTCCCCACAGCCTTTTCCAGGCCCCCTCGGAGCTCCTGCCCCCACCGTGAACGTGTCCTGGACTTGCTCCCACCACCAGGCGATACTTGGACATTCTAACACCTCTAGCCTTCAACACCTCCCAGGGATCCCCAACCCCCAATTTGAGAACCGACTTCTGAAGCTGCTCCCTGAAGTTACAGCTTCTAAAGATTTGGGTCTTGTTTCATTTTATCCTCAAGGGGATTACAAAGATGTTGTTAAACCCCCCTGTCTGGACATTGCTCTGAGGCCTCTGAAAATGACCCCCATCCTGTGGATGTTGAGGGCTGTTGAACTGGGAAAGGAAATATTTCTCTCCCCGCTTCCCCAAACAATTCACTTCTCTGGGGCCCATTTCCTTGAGAAAGAGACCTCTGCCACTAGCAAAAGAGAGCAAAGAGATCCATGTCCCTCGGTCCCCAGTCCCATCCTGTGTTTATCCCTGTTCAGGAGGATTGGATAACAATTTTTGTGCAAAGAAGACTAACTTTCATGTTCCACCTTAGGAAGGCCAAAGTAACTGCTTCCCAAAAGGTAGATGGGGCTCCAAGTTTCTTCTCCCACTGGTCTTGAGATCGGCAGCGAGATGCTTGCCTTCAGCTCTCCTTTGGCCTCCGCCCTCCAAAGAAAAGAAAGAAGGAAACTTTGTTCCTTTTTAAATTTTCCCAATGCCAGATTTGTATCACAGGATTTGGGACTGCCTGAGAGGACCTCCCCCCAGAGTTCCTTTCCTTCTCTCTGTTTGCGTTGCCTATGACCCCCACCCCACCACCGTCGTCTCTTTCTCTGTCATGTTTTCACCTGCAATAAAGGCAACATTTAAACCACACTTTGATGATGTAGAAGGGGAGAAATAAGAAAACAATGGAACTGATTTAGTCTTTCATTGTTGCGGGGAATTGAGCTGGGAGACTCAGGACTCCCAAATGACAATATGCCTAGCTTAGACATGTGGCATTTCTGGAAAATAATCCCGAGCCTCTTTCTCCATATGCAGCCTGAAGAACCAAGACCCAGAGAATGAATCCTTTCAACCATTTTTAGCAGATGTTCTTAGCAGTCTAAACAACCAAGCCTCCCTTATCTCAGTGTCTCCAGCCCAGATTACAAACACCCAGGGAAATGCTCCTGTGTGTCTCTGACAGAGGCCTTTGTTGCTACTTTGTAGACCAAAAGTACAAGGGATTATGCCCCTCATGAGTAGCCTTCAACAAAACTCTACAACCCAGCTCCCTTTTCCCTCGTGTGGAACATGCTCCACCCCAGGGACACTCTGCACAGGTCCCAGTCACCTCCAGCAGGACTAGGCTTCAGATACCCAGGGGGCACTTGCTTGCTAATGAACCCTTCCGGGGGCTGCCTACCCTCTCCTGTCTCACCTTCCCACTCTCCTGCCAGTCTTTCCTGGGATCACTTCCCTTAGAGTCCTCGTCTTAGTATACTACCCTCCTGGAGGAGCTCGGGCTGGGATATCATTTGTGAAAGAGACCAGTTCTTTCACTGTAAGTTTTCCTTTTCCGAAATAAGAGGTTAACATTGATGGGGTCATTATGTAAAAAGCAAGTGTTGTACATACCACATGCACCAACCCCCCTGCTTGGTGTATCTGCTTAGAAAAGCCGAGCTCAATCCTATTCCTGCAGGGTGGTGAAAAGTCAGGGCTCCAGCGTCAGAGTGGCTGGGGTGGGATCCCAGTCCTATCATTGCCAAGTGTTCGATTTTGAAAAGATCATTCTCCAAGTCTTAATTTCCACACCTGTAAAATGGAGATCATAGTTGTATCTACTTTAAAGGATTGAATGAGATAACTTATGTTAAATACTAGCACGTCATCTGTGTAAAGTGAGTGCTCAATACGTGGCAGGTTCTACCCTTGTCCTGCCAGTGCTCAGGGAAGCCGTGCCTGCCTCCCATATGTTCTCACACACCCTCTGCTGCTCACTTGTCATCCCTCTCAGCTCTTTCAGTTGTGTGTTCAATGCCCATCCTCCCTTCTGCTGCATGAGATCAGGCAGCTTCTTTTCTGCCTTATTCCCTTTTATCTATAATATGTATAGTATCGGGCCAGAGGTGGTGGCTCATGACTGTAGTACCTGCATGCTGGGAGGCTGAAGCAGGCAGGTTGCTTGAGCTCTTGAGTTCAAGACCAGCCTGAGCAAGAGCAAGACCTGGGTCTCTACTATTTCTATTTTCTAAAAATAGAAAAACTGGCTGAATAGTGTGGTGGGTTCCTGTAGACCCAGCTAGTTGGGAGGCTGAGGCAAGAGGATCTCTTGAGCCCAAGAGGCTGAGGTTGCTGTGAGATATGATACCATGACACTTTACTCAGGGCAATAGAGTGAGACTCTGTCTCCTAAAAAAAAAAAAAAAAGCTGTATATGTGTAATTTCAATATGTGTGGTGTGTGTACACATTTATGTATGTATTTGTGTGCATGAGTCTCCTGTGATTGCTGCAAACGATTACTATACCACAAACTGGGTGGACTAAAACAACAAAAATGTATTCTCTCCCTGTTCTGGAGACTAGAAGTCCAAAATCAGTAATGGGGCCCCTGGAGGAGACACCAGTCCTGGCCTCTTCTGGCTTCTGGCTGCCCCAGCACTCCTTGACCTGTGGCTACGTCACTCTACTCTCTGCCTCCATGCTCACATTGTCTTCTTTTCTGTGTCTGCCTTTCCCTCTGTGTATAAGGACACTTGTCATTGAATTCAGGGCCCACCAGAGGGAAACTAGAGGAGCTAAAAACAAGTGCTTCCAATGTGGTCAGACTGGCCACTTCAGAAAGACTGCCCCCAGCAGCACCACTGGCTGGGCAAGCCACCTGGCCCCTGTCCAGAATGCAAGGGTGACCACTGGAGGGTGGCCTGTCCCCAGAGGCGAAGGCCTCCTGGGACAGTGACCCCATCAGAGCCCAAACTGGACTGAGGGTGCCTGGGGCAAATTCTCATGGTTCCAGCTTGTGTCATCACCCCTCAAGAGCCCCAGGTTTGCCTTATAGTGGAGTACCAGGAGATAAAATTTCTTTTGGACACTGGAGCAACCTTTTCTGTACTTCTCTCTAACCCTGGTCTTTTATCTTCCGAATCCATAACTATACAGGGGGTGTCTGGAAAGCTGGTTACCAAATTTTTCTCCCAGTCTTTAAGCTGCAATTGGGATGACTTGCTGTTCTCTCATGCCTCCCTAATCATGCCTGAAAGTCCTGCTCCCCTTTTGTGGAGGGACATACTAACTAAAACAGGAACTTTTCCCTCCTGGAGATCTAGTCATGATCAGAACTCTTCCCTCTAATTCACCTTCCCTAACCCCCAACTTGGGAAGTCCCCTTTCCTGTTATCTTGTCTTCTTCTACAGCTGTTAAAAGTTATAGGAGTTGATTCCCACATACATCATTCATGAGTAAAATCCTGGAACCCTCCATCTTCTATGGAGGCAGACAATGAAGACAGCCAACCACAGACCACCTATACTTGTGAGCCAAAAGGAAGTTTGAAGTTATTATTTAGGCAACAGCAAGAAAAATCCTAATATGGTTTTCTTTTAGCATCAGTGAATAAGTGCTTCTGACCTGACACTGTTCTACTTCTGCCTATTACTGATTATACTAATCAGATTTATGTTTTCCAGAAATGTTATCAAGCCACACGCAATAAAGATGGTTCCGGTCCATGAACCCCTGTATCACTCTCCCTCCCGAGAAACCCTAACTTCCCCCTTCTATCAT
>CAUYON010034356.1:0-22611 GCA_963573935.1 Arctocebus calabarensis
TGTAGTCCCAGCTACTCGGGAGGCTGAGGCAAGAGAATCGCTTAAGCCCAAGAGCTGGAGGTTGCTGTGAGCAGTGTGACGCCACGGCACTCTACCCAGGGCGATAAAGTGAGACTCTGTCTCTACAAAAAAAAAAAAATGAGAATTATAGAATTATAAGGTTATAAAGGCAGAAGCTACTTGGGAAATCTGCTATTTGTAAGTCCATCTGGGTATAGCCAGCTCTGCCTTCAGAGAGAGGGAAAGAGTTCCAAAGGCTTTTTTAACTAAAATTTACTACATTTCCAAGAGCTATGTCTTTTTCCTCTGGCTTGATTCTCTGGGACTAGAAGAGTCACTATAAAGGAATAATATGACTCCTCAAAATCCTCTACCAAGGGTGATAAAGTGAGACTCTGTCTCTACAAAAAAAATAAATAAATAAAATAAACCTTACCTTCTTTCCAGGAGGCTGACTCCTTCGAGGTGGAGACAGATCAGAATCAGAAGATTTGGTCCTCTGTCTCCTCCTTGGTGGAGAAAGGTCAGAATCAGAGCCTCGGTGCCTCGGTCTATTCCGTGGAGGTGACAGATCTGAATCAGAATTCTGGTGCTCTAGACTTTGTTTATGCCTTGGAGGAGAAAGATCTGAATCGGAGGCTCTCTTGCAGTTACCTGTATAGGAAAAATTCAGTGTATGACTCTGATATCTCCTAGGTAAAGAACTTATATGAAACTTCCTATGGCTAGAAAACAAGCCTAGAAATTAAAAAATAAAGTCTCTAATCCCCTTACAAGAATCTAATAAAAGATCTTACCAAGGTAGTATATGATTTCTTTTTAGTCTTTCTATGAAAAACTATGATTAACCCAAACACAAGCATGAATGATATGGGAGAAGAGCAAAGTCAAGGACAACTTTCAAGACCAAAAGACAGAACATGGGCTTCTATTCCCAAGGGGACTAGTGACTGTGACCAGTATGTAAGATCTCAACACACTCATCTCTCTAAATCAGTTACCCCATCCCCACAACGGGCAATGCAACTTGTGGTATGGCAAAACTTAGAAATGGCTAGAATATATTCTGATGTCCTCAAACTAAAGGATAACGAAGTATTTTAATTTAAAAATTAAAACAGTACCTAGGAATAAAAGATGGTGTAAAAACATCTCCCCACACTGTCCTAACTTTTATATCCTGTATGAGCATCACAAACCACCTCCCAAAGAACAATCTGCAATATGTATCAATGGTCTTTAAAACATCCACACCAGGCCAGGTGCATGGCTCACACCTGTAATCCTAGCACTCTTGGGAGGTCGAGTTGGGTGGATTCCTTGAGCTGAGGCGTTCACGACCAGCCTCAACAAAAGTGAGTCTGTGTCACTACTAAAAATAGAAAAAAAAGAAAAATAGCTGGGTTTTGCAGCAGAGGATCACTTTAGCCCCAAAGTTTGAGGTTGCTGTAAGCTCTGATGATGCCATGGTACTCTATCCAGGGCAACAGAGTGGGACTCTGTCTCAAAAAATAAAAAAAAGTCCACACCTTATGACTCAGGAAATCAACTTCTTAGTCTTCTAGGAAACCTATCTAGAAGCAACTAAATTTCCAGGAACTCTATCTAGGAGTAGACAAGGAAATAATCCAAAATGTGAATCGTAGTTTATGTACCAGGATGTGCATCTCAGAACTATAAAAGCAAAAACTTAGAAATGACCAAAAACAAGCAACATCAGGGAAACGGTTAGGTAAATTTAGCTGTAGAGGGCAGCACCAGTGGCTCAGTGGGTAGGGCAGCCAGCCCCATATACCAAGGATAAACCTGGCCCCGGCCAAACTGCAACAAAAAAATAGCCGGGTGTTGTGGTGGGTGCCTATAGTCCCAGCTACTCGGGAGGCTGAGACAAGAGAATTGCTTAAAGAGCTGGAGGTTGCTGTGAGTTGTGATGGCATGGCACTCTACTGACGGCAACCAAGTGAGACTCTGTCTCAAAAAAAAAATTTGGGTAATGGAACACAATTAAAAATTATATTAACACAGAGTTGTTTTCTATAGTCTGAGAAAGATGGTGTTTAAGTAGATTATATTAAGTAAAGCGTGCAATGTTACACATGTTCTACATAGCCAACTACATCAAAAATTCCTACCAAAAAGACTGAAAAGACATTGGCTACAATACAATGACTACCTCTGAATGACAGAATTTGTGTCACTTTTTTCTGCCTTATATATTTCTGTGCATTCTCAAGTTTCTGCAACAAACACGTACTTTTATGAGGTGGAGAGAGTAAATAAAAGGTATAAAAACGTACCTCCCTGCCACTGTAATTTTTTAACTCTTCCTGAGTCCAGGCTCTCATTTTTCAAAACTTTTCCAAAGAAACTCCATTCTCAGGAAGTAAAGGTCCATAAGAAAGCTCTCAGGGACAGTCATATGCTCACCTTTAGAATCAGGCTGCTTCTTATCTCCAAAATGGGATTTTGCTTGCTTTTTTCGTGGAGGAGAGAGGTCTGAGTCATATTCATGTTTGCTATACTTTGGCAGTGGCCCCTTCTGATGTGGAGAAGTCTTCCTAGAGGTTCTTTCTGGGGCTTTACTGCTTTTGGCTCTGGGCAGTGAACGAGTGACATCAGGAGCCATGTCAGGGCAGTCATGACGGGCCCTCTTAAGTTGCCGTGTGTCCAAGGAGTCAAGAGTCCTCCTAGGCTGAGATGTGTCAGGGGAACTATTATGGGCCCTTCTAGGGGAAGAAACATCTGAGGAATTGTGATGGGTTCTCCCATGAGGAGACAGATCTGATGAGTCATGATGGACTGTCCTAGGAGATACCCCTGTAGAATTATGATGAGACTTCCTGGGGGGGAAACAGTCCAGAGAATCATGACAGGCCCTCCTCGGAGGAGATGAGTCTGGGGTATCATGACGGGCCCTCCTGGGAGGAGATGGTTCCGGGGTATCATGACGGGACCTCCTCGGAAAAGATGAATCCGAGGTATCATAACGGGCCCTCCTGGGAGGAGATGGGTCCGGGGTATCATGACGGGACCTCCTCTGAAAAGACGGATCTGTGGTATCATGACGGGCCCTCCTGGGAGGAGATGGATCCGGGGTATCATGACGGGCCCTCCTGGGAGGAGATGGGTCCGGGATATCATGACGGGCCCTCCTGGGAGAAGGGTCCAGGGTATCACGATGGGCCCTCCTGGGAGATGGGTCCGGGGTATCATGACGGGCCCTCCTGGGAGGAGATGGGTCCGGGGTATCATGACGAGCCCTCCTGGGAAGAGATGGGTCCGGGGTATCATGACGGGCCCTCCTGGGAGGAGATGGGTCCGGAGTATCATGACGGGGCCTCCTGGGAGGAGATGGGTCCGGAGTATCATGACGGGCCCTCCTGGGAGGAGATGGGTCCGGGGTATCAAGACGGGCCCTCCTGGGAGGAGATGGGTCCAGAGAATCATGATGGGCCCTCCTGGGAGGAGATGGGTCCGGAGAATCATGACAGGCCCTCCTGGGAGGAGACGGGTCCGGGGTATCATGACGGGCCCTCCTGGGAGGAGATGAATCCGAGGAATCATGATTGGCCCTCTTCGGAGGAGATGGATCTGGGGTATTGTGACGAAAATGACTACGTGAAGTCAGATCTTCACTGTGGCCTAAACACAAATAGGACAAAAAGTCAGATTCCCACAAATGTGCTGTCCACCCCTCACACTCAAAGTTTCAAAAGATGCTTCAGTAGCACATATCTGAGAACTACTCAGAAAGGCCAAAAGATCTGCAAAGCTCTTCTGCTTATGAGCAGCAAACAAGCAATGATGAATATCTTAAGAATAATACCTCGTAGACCCAGCGTAGTGACTTGTACCTAGCACTCTAGAGGCTGAGACAGGTGAATTTCTGAGCTCAGAAGTTCAAGACCAGCCTGGGCAAGAGCAAGAACCCATCTCTTAAAAAAAATTAAAAAGGGGCGGCTCCTGTGGCTCAGCGAGTAGGGCGTCGGCCCCATATACCAAAGGTGGCGGGTTCAAGCCCGGCCAAGGCCGAACTGCAAAACAAAAAAATAGCCGGGCGCTGTGGTGGGCGCCTATAGTCCCAGCTACTCGGGAGGCTAAGGCAAGAGAATCACTTAAGCCCAAGAGCTGGAGGTTGCTGTGAGCAGTGTGACGCCACGGCACTCTACCCAGGGTGATAAAGTGAGACTCTGTCTCTACCAAAAAAAAAAAAAGAAACGTGTTCAAAAACTAGTTTTGGGCTTAGCGCCTGCAGCTCAAGCAGTTGTTAACCCTAACCCTAAGCCACATACACCAGAGCTGGTGGGTTTGAATCCAGCCAGGGCTTGCCAAACAACAATGACAACTACAACCAAAAAATAGCCAGGTGTTGTGGCAAGCACCTGTAGACCCAGATACTTGGGAGGCTGAGGCAAGAGAATCTCTTAAGCCCAAGCCCAAGAGTTGGAGGTTGCTGAGAGCTGTGATGCTACAGCACTTTACCTAGGGCAGTGGTTCTCAACCTTCCTAATTGCCGCATTGTTACAAATGTTACAAACCACAGGTTGGGAACCACTGACCTAGGGTGACAGCTTGAGACTGTCTCAAAAAAACAAAAAACAAACAAAAAATAGTTTCAAATAGGCTATGTAGAAAAGTCTTATTTCATGGAAATAAACAATACAAATTTAATATCCACATATGTTGGCACCCTATAGTTGATTTGCTGGCTTAAAATATCTTTATGGAACATATGGACTGATTTGGCCTCATAAAGTAAACTTTAAGAAACCCAGCTCCTGGGTGGTGCCTGTGTTTCAGTGGATAGGGAGCAGGCCCCATATACTGAGGGTGGCAGGTTTGAACCCGGCCCAGGCCAAACTGCAATAAAAAAATAGCTGGGCACTGTGGTAGGCACCTGTAGTCTCAGCTACTTGGGAGGCTAAGGCATGAGAATCACCTAAGCCCAGGAGTTGGAGGTTGCTGTGAGCTGCAATGCCATGCACTCAACCAAGGGCAATAAGATAAGACTCTGTCCCTTAAAAAAAAAAGAAATCCAGCTCTTCTTTTAAAGAAAATACTAAGTGGAAGAGTGAACCTATTATCATAAGATTATCCTTTATAGAAATCATCTAAACTCAAGGTTCAGCACCCGTAGCACAGTATTTACAGCACTGGCCACATACACCAAGGGTGGTAGGTTCGAACCCAGCCTGCACCAGCTTCAACAAAAAATAGCTGGACCTTGTGGCAGGTGCCTGTAGTCCCAGCTACTTGGGAGGCTGAGGCAAGAAAACTGTTTAAACCCAAGAGTTTGAGGTTGCTGTGAGCTATGACGCCACAGCACTCTACCAAGGATGACACAGTAACACTCTGTCTCAGAAAATAATAATAAAATAAAAATAAAAATAATCTAAACTCTAATTTTTTTTTTTTTTTGAGATAGAGTCTCACTATATCACCCTTGGTAGAGTGCCATGGCATCACAGCTCACACCAACCTCAAACTCCTGGGCTTAAGCGATTCTCTTGTCTCAGCCTCCCAAGTAGCTAGGACTATAGGCATCTACCACAATGCCTAGCTATTTTTTTGTTGTTGTTATTGCAACTGTCACTGTTGTTTAACAGGCCCAGGCCAGGTTCGAACCTGCTAGCCCCAGTGTATGTGGCCAGCACCCTAATCACTTAGCTATAGGCACTGAGTCTACACTCAAATTTTTAAAAATAAACTTGGACCAGAGTCCTAATTAAAATAAATTTAAGAACCCACAGTAACTCTGCTATTACACTGACACTAATATACTTACTATAAAGTGATTCTCATTGCTTATTTAAAATTCCCTGGATTTTAAAAAAACACACTTTATAGCTCCTCAACTGTGTAGCAAAGACATATTACCACAGTCTAATAATCTAAATTAGCAGCTGCTCCTCAAACCAACATCAAAATTTGGAAGTTTAATTTTGTCAAGGTCTACATTTCCATTATAGGTCTCAGGGAGCAGCCTAAAGAAAACTGGAGACTTTATAAAAAGAGAATAAAAATGAGCTATAAAAATCTGCTAGACATAGACAAGCTGATCCTAAAATTCATGTAAAAATGCACAGGGCCCAAAATAGTCAAAAATCTTGAAAATAAGAACAAAGTTCGAGCAATCACTTCTTGATTCAAAATCACTTACTAAACTACAGTAATTAAGACAATATGGTATTGGCGTAAGGACAAACATACAGATCAATGGATTAAAAATAAGAGTCCAGAAATATAAACCTGTATCCACAGTCACCTGATTTTTTACAAAAGGACCAAAACAATTTGATGGGGGAAAAGTAGTCTTTTCAACAAATGGTGCTGGGACAACTGGATAAACACATGCAAAAGGATAAAGCTGGACCCCTACCTTACACCATGGCCCATAATTTAATCCAAAAAGGATAACAGACATAAATGTAAGAGCTAAAACAAACTTTAAACAGAAACACAGGAGAAAATTGTAATTTGGAGGCAGGGAATGATTTCTTAGATAAAGCAGCATCAAAAGCACCAGTGATAAAAGAGAATATTGACAAGATCAATTTTGTCAGTATTTTAAAACTTATGCACTACCAAGAAAGTGAAATGACAACCCATTGACTGGGAGGAAATTTGTGTACATCTTATATCTGAAACAGATTTGTATCTAGAAAATACAAAGAATTCTTATAAGTCATTAATAAAACAACAACCCAATTTAAAAAATAGGCAAAGTACTTGAATAGACCTTCCTCCAGAGAAGCCATACAAATGGCCAAGAAATACATGAAAAATGCTCAACATCCTTTGCCATTAGGGCATTGAACAATTGAAATAGGTAAATTTTATGGTATGTAAACTGCTATTATAAAAAAAAAAATAAGCTGCTAAAAAGAACCAAAACATTAGTCTGTTAAGAGGCATGAAATCTTACCCCAGCTGTTGTGAGGCAGGTGGTGAACTCTTTAGACAGAGAGGATAACTCTTTACACAATACAACTGTCATCCTAGGAAAGAAAACCTAAGTCAGGAAAGTTCTCTCCTTTTTATAAGTTATATAAACTATCAGAAGAAAACCAATCATTCCTGTTACTGTAATAAATGTAAAAGAAGAAAGCTTTTAAAGGGAGTAATACAATAGTCACCCCTTATCCACAGTTGCTCTTTCTGCAATTTCAGTTACCTTTGTTCAACTGCAATCTGAAAATATTAAATAGAAAATTCAAGAGATAATTCATAAAAGTTTTACATTTTCACACCATTCTGAGTAGCATGATGAAAGCTCACATAGTCATACCTAGGACATGAAATACCCCTTTTTTGAGCATATTCATACTGAATACACTACTTGCTCATTAGTTATTTAGTAGCCATCTCAGTTACCAGACTGACTATCATGCTATTATAGTGCACATGTTCAAGTAACCCTTATGTTACTTAATAAGGAATGCTGGTATGGTTTGGGTATACCCCTCCAAAACTCATGTTGAAATCTGATTCCCAATATGACAGTGCTGGGGGATGGAGAAAAGTGGGACATATTTGGATCATGGCAGCACTACCTTCACAGATTAATGGCTATCTCTAGAGAGGGAGTGAGGTCCTATGCTCATGGAAATGTATGAGTTGCCACAAGGGACTGGCAAACCCACCTCAAGTGCACGTCTCTTTGCAAACACCCACTCACCCATCTACTTCTGCCATATTGTGCAGCAGCACCTGGCCCTCACCTGAAACCAAGCAGATTCCAATGCCATGCTCTTGGATTTTTCAGTCACCAGATCATGAGCCAAATAAACATCTTTTCTTTAAAAATTACCTAGCCTCAGATATTCTGTTACAGCAACATCAAACAGACTAAGACAGCTCAAAAGCAGTGATGCTGACAATTTGAACTTGCCAAAGAGAAGCCATAAAGTGCTTTCTTAAAAATATTCTAGGTTGCTAAGATCTATGGTAAAAATGACCATTCTATCCATGAAATTGTGAATAAGAAAAAAAGATATTCATGCTATTTTTTCTGTTACACTATAAACTATAAAAGTTATAGTCACAGTGCCTGATAAGTGCTGAGTTAAGGTGTAAAAGGCATTAAATTTCTGAGTGAAAAACCAGAACAGGAATGTGTTCTGATTGATGGCAACCAGGTTCAGTACTATATAGTTTCAAGCATCTACTAGGAACCTGGACTGAATCTCCTGTGGGTAAGGGGGACTTACGGTCTGCCTAAATCAGCTACCTAATGTATTAATATCTGGGGACCTATTTGAGCAGGCATTCATGCAACAGGAAAAGGAAGTTCAGTCCTTAGAAAAATACTTTTCTATAAAATCCTCTAGAAAGTACTATACTTTCAAGTTAAATCAAAAGAAATGATTAAAATACATTTTAAGGTGACAGCATAGTACTTAAAATATCCTATATTCTATTCAGAAATATAAATGAAATATGTATGCATTCATTCAGCAAATGTTTACTGAAAGTCTTCTATAAGCCACTGTTTGAAGTGTTGGGGACATATAGGTGAATAAGCAAAGTCCAAATTTTCATGAACTCTAACTTATATGCTAAATTGAGGGAAGAATATAAGTTCATATATACACACAAATATGCAGATATAAATATATACACATATAAGTACTAGGTGGTGATACGAACTATGAAAACAAAGAAGGATAACAAATTAGAGAAGGGGAAGAAACATTATTTAAGATTGTGTGGTAAAGAAAAGGCCTCTCTGAAAAAGCAGCTTTAGGGTAGAGACCTGAATTCTGTGAGCTACAACTTGAAAAGCATTCTAAACAGCAGGAATAGCCACTTTCCACAGAACAGGTAGCTTTGGGATTATGAGTGTCTCATTCTTAAATGTGTTCAAGAAGACAAAACGAGGCTTCCCTCTCTGGGATGCTGTAGAAGGGCAGTAATCCCACAGTGAAACGAAGGTCATAAGAACATCAGCAGCTTCTCCCACTCCTAACACACCAGACACTCTCACACACATTTTGTTTTTTTTAATTAAAATTCTCATTATTTCAATAAAGAGATTTACTGAAACTACTGGACTGTTATTTTTCCCTTCTGTCATTACCTACATTCTACTATTTGTTAATATTTTTGTTCAAAATCAGTAATAAAGTGAGGAAAAAGAGAGGGTTTGTGACTTCATCAGACCTACGTCTAAATCCCTAGCCACACAATCTGGGCATATTACTTAAACTTCTCCTGTCTGTGTTTCCTCATTATTAATGTTGGACGCAATCACTTACCTTTAACATTGTTAAAAAAATTAGAAATGATACAAGTAAATTCCTTAGTATGGTGACTGGCATACAATTAGCACTCAATAACTATTACTAAGATTTGAGGTTCTTAGAACTGTTTTCTATTTTTACTCATATCAAATCCCATTTCTATTAAAACTAACAATCTATGAAGAAATAATTTTCAAAGTATAAGCTGGTTAATTGAAAGGGTAAGTTAATAATATAGACTTATGGCTAAAGGAGAAGAAAAATGAACAAACTTCTATCTAATATGTGAAAAGGTACAATGTGAATGGTATCTTGTTAAAAGGCAAATTTCTAAAACCGTGGACATAAGCTGAGATAACTCTTCCAACGTGTTATATTACTTAGAGGGCTACTCATATACCCACTGAGAAAGAGTTCGGCTCCTTTCTATGGCCATCACTTCCTGCTTCCTGCCATGTAGAAACAATGCTGCTGTTTTGTGGAACAATTCAATTGAGCAGGCAGTCAGTTCTGCTAGGCTCCGGATTGCAAATGCATGGATATCCTGGATAGAAAAACAAAACAAAGCATAACAAAACATGTTTTCTGTTTTTCTTCCAGTGGAAAATAGGAGAAACAAATAGCTGCCCTTCAACAAGCATTCTTTTCTTCCATGTAGTGATATAACTTTACAGTTGCTCTTACAGCTACAAAAATAAAGGCTCCCCTAAGGTCAGGTATGCCATGTAACTAAGTTTGGACCAAAGTGGGTTTAGATAAAGGTTAGGTATGCCATGTGACTTAAGTTTGGGTTTAAGGGTTTAGCTGCCTGGTGACAGCTTCTAGGAACCTTCCCCATGACACAACACACAAGCAGCACCCTTTCTCTATTTTCTTCACTCCTTTAATCTTAAAGTCTGGATTTAAGATGCTACAATAATGGATCACAAGGTTGAAATTATGAGCGGCAGTGCAATATAACAGAAAGAGCCTGGGTCTCTGATGATACCCAAATCCCTAAATGAAAAGCCTGTAATTCAAGTATTACAAAAGCAATCCATGTAACTAAAAACATTTATACCCCCTTAATATTTTGAAATTAAAAAAAAAAAAAAAAAACTTAGTTGCTTTGGCTACCTCTATTGAATTTTTATTGACTTGCTCATTATTTTCTGCTTCTGACGGTTTTTCTTCTCCTTCTTTCTCGGCTAATGGCTTAGTCAGAGATTTTCTTATCCATTCGTGGGCAGTATTTCTTGCCTAAATAAGAAAAAGATTATTGTCCAGCAACAATTCAATTTTGCTCACCAACATCATTGCCATTGTTAATACTATTTTTCCACATTACAAGGCTGGATACTTTTGGGACAGCCCTTGTATAGACCATTACCTTCCCTTCCATAAGGCCCCTTCATGCCCTTTCCTTGTCAATATAACTTAAACCATGTCCCCTCTCTCTTGCCCAAAGACAACCACTCTACTGCTTACTATAAACTAATCTTACCTTTTCTTAAAATGCATACAAATGGAACCGTAAATTCACTCTAATTTGTGTCTAGCTTTTTTTGCACAACATAATGCCTGTTAGATTTATGTTGTTGGATGTATTAGTACTTCATTCTTATAGAATGTAGTATTTCATTTTATATACAGCCATGCACCCTAAATGATGACTTAGTCAATAATGGACCACATATATAAAAGTGACCCCCTACAATTATAATACCATATTTTTACTGTATCTTTTCTACATTTAGATATGTTTAGATACACAAATACTTAATTTACAACTACTTACAGAGTTCAGTACAGTAATATTATGTACAGGTTTGTAGCCTGCATTTATATCCTAGGTGTGTAGTAGGTTACACCATCTATGTTTATGTAAGTACACTCTATGATGTTTGAATAATGGTAAAATCATCTAAAGATACATTTCTCAGAATATATGCCCATCATTAAGCAATGCATGTCAGTATATACCACGACTGATCCATCCTCCTGACAATGAATCTTTGTGTCGTTTCTAGTTTTCTTTGGCTTTTATAATACCACTCTCTTCTGGTTCTCACCCTATCTTCATGATCATTCTTCCTCAATCTCTTGCATGTCTTATCTTACTCAGCCAATCCCTTAAACATCAGCATTACATGAATTTCCAGTCCTGACTCCTCACTTCACTCACGCTATACCTCTCTCCTTAAGAATCTTCATTCATCCTACTCTAGTGATCTTTAACTATCCCTGACCTGCTATTAACTTCTAGGTCCTTGTTTCTAGCCCTGACCACTTCTAAAAACAATTTATTTCAAATGCTTACTAGACATATGTACTATGATATTCTGCATGCACTGCACATAAAACCTGTAAAAAACATGAACTCATCATCCTTCTCTTCCCACCCCCAAAGATTTCATCCTTTTTTACTTCCCAAAGTTTTAGAGGTATTATCATATACCAGTCACCTGAGACAAAATGTAAGAGCCATCTTAGAATTTTTTCCAATCACCAATTTTAATCAATCACCAAGATAGTCTGATTTTACCCAAGATTATTTCTCCAATCTGTACCCCCCTTCTTTCTCTTCTTTCCTCTTCTACCAGATGGTACCTCCCTACTACCATCATGTGTCCACATTATGACTATTTCCCTGTTTCTGATCTGGTTCATCTTAAATCCATCTTCCATAATGCTGCCAGTGATCTATCTCAAGCCCAGAGCTGACTGTTCTTGTTTCCTTCAATGGCTCCTCATCAACTAGATCACACTCTCTCCCATGATGTAACAAGGTACATGGCATAGATTCTAGCTACTTCTTTAACCTCGTTGCTTACACTTTTCACTTTATGGTCTGGTAATATGGCCTGTATTAGTCTCATTCTTTTAATCCTCCAGCCAGGTGAAATTTCTTCCAAGTAACTTAATTTAGTACTTACCAAATTTACTGGCCACTTCTTGTATTTAGTACTTATCAAAACATACTAGATGAACTATATCTCTATTTTCTAACTAAACTCTGTATGATAGGATAATTAGTGTCTTATTTGCCTTTGCACAGCAGTGTCTGGCACACTATAGAGAACATCTACTGTTTTTACCAGGCTGGCATCCGTATCTCCTTTCTTTTGGCAGTAGATTCTAGATTCTTCTTAGTTCATGTGATTTGTGTGGAGCTGTTTCAATCCTCTGATTCCAAGGATTGGCACATGATTCAAGTATAGCCACTAAGAATGTTTATCTCCCTGTTCCCATAGTAATTGGTTCATGTATAAAAAAGTGACCCAAGTCTGATCAATCAGCATCAGCCCTGAACATCTGGTAAATTTATTAGGAAAAGGAAGCAGTCTTTTTATAGAAGTTACTCAACTTAAAAAAAAAAAGCCATCCCAAACTGAGAGTGGTTACAGTTTTTCCACATGTTACCACCCTGTGGAAAAAAAAGCTTCCCTAAGAATAAAGCCAAAATAAAACTAGAGCCAAGAGATAGAGAAGGACAGTTCCTAGGGAGAACCATATGTGGAGCCAGGCCTGCCCACTGATGTTCTAGTTTCTTGAGCTACTGAGTTCCTCTCTTTACTTAAGCAAGTCTCATTTGAGTTTCTGTCTTTCATAAGAGAGTCCTGTTTTCTCAAGAAATATTCATTGCTATAAATGAAGGCATCTACTTGAACTTGGTATTCAAAGTATTAGAAATCCAGAGAAGGCCTTAACAGTCATTCAAACAAAGGAAATCACAGTTTTTATTACAGATATGGTAATCAGACTTTAAGTATTACTACTTGGTGCTACACGCAAGGCTACAATACAAATGAGCTAAAAGCAGAACCTACGTTCCCAGACATTCATTTCAGGGTTCTTTTCCCTATACAATCTCTCAAAAACTTTTAGGAACAATCTGGCTCTGATCTGTACTTTCTCATTACTTCTTAAGCATTAACCTTCTAAATGCAAAGAACCAAAAAGAATGAACCAAATAAAGATGGGAACCAGAAAAACACAAAGTGTGTTGAGCAAACTATTTAGATATCTAGCAAGATCAGAGTACAGGGTGAAGGCATTTATTTGTTCATTCACTAGTCAGATGTGGTGGTTCATGCCTATAATCACAGCACTTTGGGAGGCCACAGGAAGAGGACTGCTTGAGACAAGGAATTTATGACCAGCCTGTCCAATAGCTGGACAGATATCCAGCCTGAAGTCTGGATAAGCCAGACTTCATCCCTGCATACAATTTTAAAATATAGCCAGGCATGGTGGTGTATGCTTGTTGTTATAGCTACTTGAGAGGCTAAGACAGAAGGATTGCCTGAAGCCCAAGAGTTCGAGGGTTTAGTGAACCAAGATCAATCACTGCACTTCAGCCTGGGTTACAAGGCAAGACCTCGGCTCAAAACAAAAAAATTCATTCATTTATTGCAGATGTGTTGTCTACTGTCTAGATGCTGGGGATTCAGTGGTGAATAATCACACACAAGAGGCTTAATCTTCTCTATGCTAGTGAAGAAAGAGATGTAACAAAAAAATGCATGTGTGTTGGCTCGGCGCCTGTGGCTCAGCGGGCTAAGGCACCAGCCATGTACACCTGAGCTGGCGGGTTCGAATCCAGCCTGGGCCCACCAAACAACAATGACGGCTGCAACCAAGAAATGGACGGGCGTTGTGGTGGGCGCCTGTGGTCCCAGCTACTTGGGAGGCAGGGGCAGGAGACTCGCTTGAGCCTAGGAATTGGAGATTGCTGTGAGCTGTGATGCCACGACACTCCACCCAGGGTGACAGCTTGAGGCTCTGTCTCAAAAAAAAAAAAAGAAAAATGCATGTGTGAAGAAACTAAAATGGGGTGACAGAGAATATGGGCTGAGTGTGTAGAAGGTGGCTAGAGTTTGGGTAGTCAGAAATGGTCTCTGAGTGTGAGATTTGAGCTGAAATCTGAAGGATAACAAGGAGTTGGCCTTATAAACACCTACACAAAGAGAGTTATAAGTACAGGGAAATCAGCTTAGTGTATTTGAGAACAAAGGCCAGTATGGCAAGAATATAAAGGATGAGGAAGCATGATAAATGAGGTTGGAATAGTGAGATGAGGTTGGGAAGAATCCTAACAGGGAGGCCGGATGTGGTAGCTCACACCTATAATCCTAGCACTCTGGGACTGCAGTGGGTGGACTGTTGAGTGTAGGAGTCTAAAACCAGCCTGAGCAAGAGCGAGCACCTCCCCTACCCCCATCTCAAAAAAAAAAAAAAAAGTTGGGCATTGTGGCAGGTACCTATAGTCTCAGCTACTCAGGAGGCTGAGGGTCAGGTTAACTTGAGCCCACGAGTTTGAGATTACTGTGAGCTAAGTATTTATAACACTCTACAGCGGGTGACAAAGTTAAAATGTCTTTAAAAAAAAAAATCCTAATAGGTGACCAATAATCCAAACAGTATGTTAAATTCTTGGCAACTTCTCTGAAGAGAGAAAATGATAGAAAAACCAGGGATTGACTTATCTGAGATTAAAATAGGGGGGAAAAATGAGAGTGATACAGCCACATGAAAGAAAAAAATTAATATAATAAATTAATATATTTAAAGGAGTTATTTTACTAGGCATAGTGCCTATCTATAGTGACGTCATCATGAACCACACTGCCAGCTCAAGGTAATTTATTATCCTTTCCTAGTCTCCCACCCCCATGGTTCAATTAGGAACTGCCCATTGGTGAGACCTGTGGAGACTTTGGCATTAAAAGATACCTTTAAGGGAGCTTAGCTTCTATAACTACTTATTTTTTTCATTTGAAAAATAATAAGGAATGGGATTTGCCCAAGATCATACCACATGTGTCAGAATAGCAAATCTTCCTTCCATACACCCACTTCAGTGTTCTTTCTCCTACATCACAGCCTCCCATATAAATTCTTAGGGAATCGATGGTTAAGGCTTTGATCCTTAACCATTCTACACCATAAGTCTTAATGCCTAAAATTTAAATAATCTGAAGACTGCTTTCAGAGAATCACTAGAACTACCAAATAAGGAGTTACTGGTCTTTTAAACATATTTATTTCACAATCTTCTTTAGCATGGAAACTGTATCTTTTTCATAGCACCTAACAAGTTACCTAGCATAATAAAGGTTTATTAACACTTAAATATAAAGGACATCAAGTTGATTTCTGTGAGGACATCAACAATGAGCATTTATTGACTATGAGCCAGCTACTTTGTAAGAGTTTTGTGTGTATGACTAGATTTAATCCTTACAGAAATCCTACATTATACCCACCCCATAGATAGAGAAGTTGAGGCACAGAAAGGTTAAACAACCTGCTCAAAGACACATAGGAAGTAAAAAGTAATAGAATTAGGATTTTAAGGACAAATTATGCACAGATTCCACCTTGAAGAAATCTAAGATTTAGGAGGTAAGATACAAATGTTTTTTAAAACTACAATAAATTTATGAAAATACACATTCCTAGGTTAAGGAAAAAAGTGCTAAGGAACAAATACGTTAACTTTTGTGTAAGAAAAAGATACGGAAATATAACTGCTTATCTTTACAAAAAGAAACACAGAAAGGATAAGCCAGAAAACAAAGTAAAATAGCTAAAAGGAGAGAGGAGAATGCATTAGAAGGACACTGAGAGAGAGTAACACTTCTCCAAGTACATTTTTCATAGAGTTTTGACTTTTAGAGTATATGTTAATATTCTATATATTCAAAAATAAAATTAAAATAGAGGAGCAGAAAATAAAAGTATAAATTGTTTTTGTAGATTGTTTTTATGGTATAGATTGAAAGATTATTAGTTGCACAGGAAAATAAATTCTAACTCTAAAGAGAGAAATCAGACAACACATTACTACAGCAAGGGGTAGATGGATATTATGTGACTTTTTCTTTTTTTTTTTGCAGTTTTTGGCTGGGGCTGGGTTTAAACCCGCTACCTCCGGCATATGGGGCTGGTGCCCTACTCCTTTGAGCCACAGGCGCAGCCAGATATTATGTGCCTTTAGATGTGATACCCTGGGCAGGATACCCCATCATTTATATTCTGTCCAGGAATGCTTAACCTGACCTTAACTATGAGAATGCAACATATAAAACCCCCAAATGAGGAATGCTCTGTTTTTCTAAAGGAGCAGGGGGGGGCTTATACTTTTCAAAAACGCTAATGTCATAAAAAACAAAGAAAAGCTGAGAAACTATTCAAGATTAAAGGAGACTAAAAATACAATTCATGATTATGTGCTAGCTCCAGTGTCAAAGGAAAAAAAATTGATATGAAGGACATTATAGGGTCAATTGACAAAACTGGAATATGGACAATAGATTAAACAAAAAATGTGGTATCAATGTTAAATTTACCGAAATTGATAACCATTGTATGGTTATGTAAGGGAATATCATTGTCCTTAGGAGATACACATTGAAATATTCAGAAGTAAAGAGCTGTAATGTTTCACCTTACTCCTAAACGGTTATAAAAATAATGATATGTATATATAAGTGTGTATGTGGGGTGTAGAGAGAGAGAATATATTAGCAAACACAAATGATTAAATAAATGAGGTTAACAATAGTTTCTATAAAAGGCATATAAAGGTTGTTTATATTATTCTTGCCTTCGAAATGAAGGCCTTGGCCATAGTACTCCCTCATTTCCAAATGCTAAGTGGTCATTATTTGAGTTATTTGGCTATAAGAAATGACAACCTCCAATCCACATGGGCAAGGGCCACATCTCTGAACCATTCAGACCCCTAAGACACAGGGTTGCCCACTGATATCATGAGGTTGATCAACACTGCTCACTTTACCAATACCATGGCCTAAAGTAAGTTTTCAGACATGCAAAGCGTTCCAAATGAAAACAACAGGTGAGGATGGGACAAGTGCAGGACAGCAGATGTGACTTCAATACACTAAGCTGAGGGAGCAAGAGGCAAATAGAAGGTATAGAACACTTTCTGGGTATACTAAGAATATACCGTTGAGTTTTAGGTGATCACTGCCAAGAATTTACAGTCTTATGCTCTTTATTTTTTTCTTTTTTTTTTTGAGACAGAGCCTCAAGCTGTCACCCTGGTAGAGTGCTATGGCATCATGGCTCACAGCAACCTCCAATTCCTGGGCTCAAGCGAGTCTCTTGCCTCTGCCTCCCAAGTAGCTGGGACCACAGGCGCCCGCCACAACGCCCGGCCATTTTTTGGTTGCAGCCGTGGTTGTTTTGGCGGGCCCAGGCTGGATTCGAACCCACGCCAGCTCAGGTGTACGTGGCTGGCGCCTTAACTCATTGAGCCATAGGCACCGAGCCGTCTTATGCTCTTTATCCACTAAACTCTTACAAGTAAAATAATGGAAATCATCAAAAAATTATAACTTACCTTGGCAAGTTTCTCTGGTTTGCAGGAGACATGCAGCTGGGAAAACAGCTCTGTTATTTCTTTGGTAAAATCTTCATCCCCTAGAAAACCAAGTCTCATATAAAACACTCAAGACTGCTGAGGACGACGAAGAGGGCAGGGAGAAAGAGTACAGGAGCTGTAGCAGGAGCACAGGAGTAATAAGAACAGAAGCAATAGTAATGTACATGAGCATGGTGCTTTAGTACTTCAGAACCCTTCTGTGTACATTACATCAATAAGTGCTTGAATGAGTGTGTGAGAAAAGTGACATTTTCCCAGTTTAGAGATGAAACAATGAGAATCTGAAGATGTTAAGTGACTGCCCCAAGATCTCATAGCAAAGACAGAGTCAAACCTCGGCCCTCCCACTCCTAGTCCAAATCCTACACTTTTTGCAGTACATCTCAGAGCATGAATGGACAAGCAGTGACTGCAGAATACTAAGCCAGTACTATGCATATGCTTCTACAAAGCAGAATTTAAGTTGGAACATGAAAGATGAGCACAAGTTAGCCAGAAGAATGGGAAGTTTCATGTAGAGAAAAAATGTACAAGGAACCAGAGGTAGACAAAAGCGTGGCAAGACATTCAATATGGTTGAGAATGTCTGATATAAGGGCGGAAAAACAGGTGAAATGAAGCTGGAAAGGTAAAATCCAAATCATAAAGGGTCTTATAAACCATACTGAGTAATTCAAACTTGAAGGGAGTAAAGAGCCACTGAATGGTTTTAAGCCAAATAGACATGATCAAATTTAAATTTTAGAAAGATCATTTAGGCTTCTGGGTGGAGAATGAATTAGAAAAGGAACAAGAAAGGAGGCAGAAGGCTGTGACAATAATTTAGAATCCAAATAAGAGATAATGGTGGATAGGAAGAAAAGAAAAGGAATAGGAATTCCTATCATGCTGAAAGGATGATAAAGAAGCTGTTAGAGTTACCCCAGTAAGAGATGATGGGGAACGTGGAACATCTAAAATACCTGAGAAACATACAAGTAAATGATAAGTCAAGTTCACAAAACAATTAACACATCCAAACAAATGTCAGGAAATGCTCCCTTTCCCTCTTCATTCATCTAAATCCTACCTATTTCCTCCTTTGAGGCCCAGTTCAAGGCTTGTAACATGGAATCAAGGAAAATTCTTGTATATTGAAACTTTTAACTATGTACAATCTCTACAAGTATTTCTTAATTCACCAGTCCATGGCTTGCCAGGGCAAATTATTCCTGCTTCATGCCTGGTATCCTTCCCAATATCCCCAAGAAAAAAAAGTGTATCTTGGTTCTTCTCTCTACATCCATATCCTTTTTGTTTAAGACAAAAACAGTTGAGTGATCTTAGGTATTATGTAATAGGGTTTGAGAAAAACTGATCTCACTGATACAACTGGAACCTACATAACTCATCTAACCAATTCCTAATAATATCCTATAATGTGAAATATAAAACTTGACTATTAAATAGGAGTTTTCCCAAATAAGATCTAAAAGCCAGGCACAGTGGCTCATGCCTATAATCCTAGCATTCTGGGAGGCCGAAGCTTAAGGATCACTTGAGCTCAGGAGTTTGAGACCAGCCTGAGCATAAGCAAGATCCCTACCTCTTCTAATGCCAACTACTTGGAAGGCTGAGACAGGAGCACTGCTTGAATCCAGGAATCTGAGGTTGCTGTGAGCTATGCTAATGCCCTGGCACTCTAGCCTGAGCAATCGAGTAAGACTCTGTCTCAAAAAAAAGTACTTGGGCACAAGGGATCAATCTGAATCTATAATGGGATGCAGGTACACAAATGGGTTAAAAAAATAATCCAATGGCGTACAAGAAAAAAATAATGCATCTTTTATTTGTATTTATCTCATTCTATTAAAAATTATATTGCAGGGTATATTTTAAAATGTAAATAATATGCTTTTATGGTGATACATGTATATAATTCATGATTGTTCAAATATCTATATATCATGTGTGAGTACTCAAAAAACTTTTACTGGGTGGCACCTATGGCTCATCGAGTAGGGTACCGGACTTATATACCAAAGGTGGCAGGTTCAAACCTGGCCTTGGCCGAACTGCAAAAGAGAAAAATAGCCGGGCGCCTATAGTCCCAGCTACTCGGGAGGCTGAGGCAGAGAATCACCTAACCCCAAGAGTTGGAGGTTGCTGTGAGCTGTGTGATGCCATGGCACTCTACCAAGGATGAAAAAGTGAGACTCGGCCCGGTGCCTGTGGCTCAACGGGCTAAGGCAACAGCCATGTACACCTGAGCTGGCGAGTTCAAATCCAGCCCAGGCCTGCCAAACGACAATGATGGCTGCAACCAAAAAAAAAAATGCCCAGGCGTTGTGGCGGGTGCCTATAGTCCCACCTACTTGGGAGGCGGAGGCATGAGACTCGCTTGAGCCCAGGAATTGGAGGCTGCTGTGAGCTGTGATGCCACGACACTGTATCCAGGGTGACAGCTTGAGGCTCTGTCTCAAAAAAAAAAGAAAAAGGAAAAGTGAGACTCTGTCTCTACAAAAAAAAGAAAAAAAACTTTTACTGTTAAGGGTCACTATCAGAAATGTTTGACAATCACTAGCATATACTTTCCACAGAAATGAGTATAAAAAGTAGTTGTTGAATTAGATAAAAAGCGTGTAAAGATGGAAAGGCGATAGGGCTAGTGCACTGGAAGGATTCCACAAGCAGGAAGACTCCTTCTGAGGCAAGGCATCAAGTGCATAAAAGGGACAAAATCTGAGGATGCTGATAGAAACTGAAGATGGGTTTTCTCCCTCCTCTGCTACTACTGCTTTCTAAAAAACATCTTAATTAAGATATAATTAAACAACAAAGTCAGGTTGTATTTTCAACCAAAACTACTGAGAAAGGGCTGGGGCAAATTCAGTGCTATCTTTTCAAAGTTCTGATCTCTGCTGAAAATGGAAGAGGAAAAGAAGTATCAAAGACACAAATACATCTGTTTAGAAAAATCCTTAGAGTCTCCTAAGTAGTATTTAAAGACTGGGATTTTTGATTGCTATTAATATGAAAAACCAGATGTTGAGTAAATTGAACAAAAACTCTTAATGGCACTATGTACAAATAAAGTTGATACATAATGGGACTGTCATACCATAGCTTCGTTAGAGCAATAGGGCAACTTAAGGAACTCAAAATTAATTTCTAGGTTTCCTGCTAGGTGAAACTTTTAAAATGCAGAATTTTATCTATTTACATCTGCCTTTCTAATAATGAAAATAATAATAGCCAGCATTTATTGAGTATTTACTATGTGCCACACATTCAGTATTTCATTTAGTCCTTACGGTGACCTGAAAGGAATTGGCACACCATTCTTACATATAAGGGAACAGAAGCTCAGTATTAAGTAACTACACAGAGTCTTTCATGGCTTAGTAAATGGCAGATCTTGATTTTGAATCTAAGTCTAACTCCAAAACCTATCCTTTTTTTCACCATGCTGTGCTACCTTCTCAGTACTTCAGGACAACTTTAAAAATGTACACATTTAAGAACCATTTTCTAATCAGGACCAGTACCTTCACATAGAATAAGATGTCATTAAGCAAGATGTTACACAATCAGCCATCTGACTTTTTAGGACATAATGCAAAACATGAATAGAAACAAGAAAGATGTTGCTATCTGTGCAGAATCCATGTATTCAAATTTATATTTTTCTCTCCTGGAAAGACCCTAACACCCTCACTCAGAGCTTTTTGCCTTTTTTTTTTTTTTAATTAAATCATAAACAATCTGAAATATTTAAATCAAACTGATTAACATAGCATTCATGGCATTTTCTTAGTTATTGTATTAAGTCCTTTATATTCTGCATTCAATAAGTTTCACCTATACCCAACACTCACAAATCTGTAGCCTTCATATATACCAACAATAGCCAAGCCGAAAAAACAGTCAAGGACTCTATTCTGTTCACAGTAATGCCAAAGAAGATAAATTATTTGGGAGTTTGCCTAACAAAAGACGTGAAAGATCTCTATAAAGAACTATGAAACTCTAAGAAAAGAAATAGCTGAAGATGCTAACAAATAGAAAAAAACTGTTCATGGCTGGGAAGAATCAACACTGTTAAAATGTCCATACTACCCAAAGCAATATACAACTTTAATGCAATCCCTATTAAAGCTCCACTGTCATAATTTAAAGATCGCAAAAAAAAATACTCCGTTTTACATGGAATCAGAAAAAAACCTCGAACAGCCAAGACATTACTCAGAAATAAAAACAAACATGCTACCAGACCCCAGACTATACTATAAATTGATAGTGATCAAAACAGCCTGGTACTGGCACAAAAACAGAGAGGTAGATGTATGGAACAGAATAGAGAACCGAGATGAACCCAGCTACTTACCATTATTTGATCTTTGACAAGCCAATTAAAAACATTCAGTAGGGAAAAGATCCCTATTTAACCAATGGTGCTGGGTGAATTGGCTGGTGACGTGTAGAAAACTGAAACTGGACTTACACCTTTCACCATTAACTAAGATAGACTCTCCCTGGATTAAAAATTTAAACTTAAGACATAAAACTATAAAAATATTAGAAGAAAGTGCAGGGGAAACTCTTGAAGGAATGGGCCTGGGCAAATATTTTATGAGGAGGACTCCCGGGCAATTGAAGCAGCATCAAAAGTACACTGCTGGGACCTGATCAAACTAAAAATCTTCTGCCCCTGCCCAAGAACATACTAAGTAAAGCAAACAGACAGCCCTCAAAATGGGAGAAGATATTTGCAGGTTATGCCTCTGACAAAGGCTTAACAACCAGAATTCACAGAAAACTCAAACATATTAGCAAGAAAAGAACAAATGGTCCCATCTAAGGGTGGGCAAGGGACTTGATGAGAAACTTCTCTGAAGAAGACAGGTGCACAGCCTACAGACACATGAAAAAATGCTCATCATCCTTAATCATCAGAGAAATGCAAATCAAAACTACTTTGAGATATCATCTAAC
>CAUYON010034357.1:0-78429 GCA_963573935.1 Arctocebus calabarensis
CCTTTGAGCTACAGGCACTGCCCTATTAACACTTTTCTTTTTTCTTTTCTTTTCTACTTCTTTTTCTTTTTTTTAGAGGCAGAGTTTCACTTTGTCACCCTTGGTAGACTGCCATGGCATCACAGCTCACAGCAACCTCCAACTCCTGGGCTCAAGAGAGTCTCCTGCCCCTGCCTCCCAAGTAGCTGGGACTACAGGCGCCTGCCACAATGCCCAGCTATTTTTTTGGTTGCAGCTGTCATTGTTGTTTGTCGGGCGTGGGCTGGATTTGAACCCGCCAGCTCAGGTGTACGTGGCTGGCGCCTTATTAGCTTGATCCACAGGCACTGAGCCCCTTATTTATATTTTCTTTCTTTCTTTCTTTCTTTTTTTTTTTTGAGACAGAACCTCAAGCTGTCACCCTGGAGAGCGCTGTGGCATCACAGCTCACAGCAACCTCCAATTCCTGGGCGCAAGTGAGTCTCTTGCCTTCGCCTCCCAAGTAGCTGGGACTACAGGTGCCCACCACAATTCCTGGCCATTTTTTGGTTGCAGCTGCCATTATTGTTTGGCGGACCCGGGCTAGTTTTGAACCTGCCAGCTCAGGTGTACATGGCTGGTGCCTCAGCTGCTTGAGCCACAGGCGCTGAACCACCTTATTTATATTTTCCTTACACCCACCACAATGCCCAACTAGTTTTTCTATTTCTAGTAGAGATGAGGATCTTGCTCTTTCTCAGGTTGGTCTCAAACTCCTGAGCTCTAGGGATCCACTCACCTTGGCCTCCAGGAGTGCCAGAATTACAGGTATGAGCTGCTGTGCCTAATTAATTTTCTTTAGAGCTCCTAGAGTCTTCAGGGAAAATAATTTGGGGAGCATTTTGGCCATATTGAGGCAAATTATGCTCCCATAGTATTTTTTTTTTTTTTTTTGAGACAGAGCCTCAAGCTGTCACCCTGGATAGAGTGCCTTGGCATCACAGCTCAAGCAACCTCCAATTCCTGGGCTCAAGCGAGTCTCCTGCCTCTGCCTCCCAAGTAGTTGGGATTGCAGGCGCCTGCCACAACTCCCGACCATTTTTTGGTTGCAGCCGTCCTTGTTGTTTGGAGGGCACGGGCTGGATTCGAACCTGCCAGCTCAGGTGTACGTGGCTGGCGCCTTAGCCTGCTGAGCCATGCTCCCATAATATAACAAATGCATCATAGCACATAAGATTAATTTTTTTGTTGTTGTTGTTAGAGGTGCATCTCCATTATAAAAGCTACTTAGAGAAGTTGGGTCAGAAAGATAGAATTGTTTATAGTCTCAGATGAAATAACAATGCAACGAGCTGTACAGCATAGTCTTTGACACATTCTCAAATGAATGAAATGATAAATATATCTAAACCTGTATTGTGATATACATATACATAATATTTACTAACCTTGAGTAAATATTTGGTCCAACACCATTTTCTTGATATGATGCCCATAATTCCATTATCAAGAATATTTTCATTTCTTCCTAGTCTTTTAAATCCATTAATACTTTTTAGGTAAAGAATGCTATTTATTAGAAAAAATATTCCCTGTGGAAATGCAATCACCTGAGTCACACTTTTTCTTTCAGTATCACTCAGAATGTTTGGAGGCACTCTGACTGTAGTCCATGTACGGAATGAGTCATTTGTTTGATAGGTCTCCATATCAGTTACTACAACAACAATTGAAGGAACACAAGCAATTGTTGAAGTGATTAACTGACTACCAGCTTGTGAAGAGAGTGGTAAAAAGCCAGGAGTATCAGGTAGAGTTGGAATAGGAATAAGGAGCAGAAAAAAAAGATCTGCAACAAAGCAATCTTGAAAAGTCACTAGGTTTCCTTTAAGCTCATTTAGAACATCATCCATTGCCAATGGTACTGTGATACGCCAGGTCCTAAGAGGAAAAAAAAAAAATGATCTCTCCCTTCCTGATGCATCCTACTGCAGTATTGACATTTATAATCTTAATTTTTTTAATTAAAATAAAATCTGGGTAAAACTAATAAAATAATACTAAAATGCTACCACTGCCACATATCTTCTCATATCTCACTCTGGTCCCAAAGGAAAACAATCTTCGTTCTTATATCTCTTTATTCTACAATGTATCTCCATATTCTCAAATGCATACTCTTACATTCTTTTTTTAACTTTTTTTTTATTTTTGTTTGGGATTCATTGAGGGCACAACGAATTAGGTTACAGTGATGGAATCTGTCAGATCATGTCCCTCTTATAATTGTATCCTGCCCTCAAAAGGTGTGCCATATACTGTGACCCCATCCCCCTCTCCTTGCTCCCTCATTCCCCTACCCCCACCCTTGCATTATAGCTTATCTGCTGCCTTCATGTTAGTATTGAGTACGTAGGATTCATGCTTCTCCATTCTTGTGATGCTTTACTAAGAATAATGTGTTCCACCTCCATCCAGGTTAATACAAAAGATATAAAGTCTTCATCTTTTTTAATGACTGACTAGTATTCTATGGTATAAATATATGATAGCTTGTTAATCCATTCCTTGGTTGGTGGGCATTTAGGCTGTTTCCACATTTTGGCAATTGTAAATTGAGTTAAGATAAACAGTCTAGTGCAAATGTCCTTATGATAAAAGGATTTTTTTTCTTCTGGGTAGATACCTAGTAATGGGATTGCAGGATCAAATGGGAGGTCTAATTTGAGTTCTTTGAGGATTCTCCATACTACCTTCCAAAAAGTTTGCATTAGTTTGCAGTTCCAGCAGCAGTGTAAAAGTGTTCCCTTCTCTTCACATCCATGCCAGCATCTGCAGCTTTGAGACTTTGTGATGTGAGGTAGTCTCACTGGGTTAGGTGATATCTCAGGGTAATTTTGATTTGCATTTCTCTGATGATTAGAGATGATGAGCATTTTTTCATGTTTGTTAGCCATTCATCTGTCTTCTTTAGAAAAGGTTCTATTCATATCTCTTAGCCAGTGAAATATGGAATTATTGGCTCTTTTTTAGTTGATTAATTTGAATTCTCTATTGATCCTAGTTATCATGTTTTGTCCAATTCATAACATGGAAATATCTTTCCTGAGTCTGAAGGTTGTCTGTTTGCTTTGGTTGTTGTTTCCTTAGCTGTACAGAAGCTTTCAGTTTAATTAAGACCCATTTGTTTTTTTTGTTGTTGTTGCAATTGCCATGGAAATCTTCTTCATATAATCTTTCTCCAGGTTGATATCTTCAAGTGTTTTCCCCACACTTTCTTTGAGGATTTTTATTGTTTTATGCCTAAGATTTAAATCCTTTCTCCATTTTGCATTAATTTTTGTAAGTCGTAAGAGGTGTGGGTCCAGTTTCAATCTTTTACTTGTGGTTATCCAGTTCTCTCAGCACCATTTATTGAACAGAGATTCTTTTCCTCAGTTTATGTTCTTATTTGGTTTATAGAAGATCAGGTGGCTGTAAGATGTTAGTTTCATCTCATGGTTTTCTATTTGGTTCCAAATATCAATGTCTCTATTTCTGTGCCAATGCCATGCTGTTTATATCACTATGGCTTTGTGTTATAGCAGAAAGAGTTAGAGTGATACCCCTGGCTTGGTTTTTATTACCAATAATTGCCTTGGCTATATGGGGTTTCTCCTGGTTCCCTACAAAATGCAGAATTATTTTTCCAAATTCTTGGAAGTATGATGACGGTATTTTAAGGAGGTTTGCATGGAATCTGTAGGTTGCTTAGAGTAGTATAGACATTTTCACAATGTTGATTTGTCACAGCCATAAGCATGGTAGGCTCTTCCATTTTGTTAATATCTTCTGTTATTTCTTTTTTTTTTGTTTTCCTCAGAGTTATCTTCTGATATTTCAATTCTTAGGGTTTTGTAATTTTCTTTGTAGAGGTCCTTCACCTCCTTTGTTAGGTATATTCCTAGGTATCATTTTTTTTTTTTTTTGAAGCTACTGTGAAGGGAATTGTGTCCTTGATTCGCTTCTCATCTTAGCTGTTACTGGCATATATAAAGGCTACTGATTTGTGGACATAGATTTTATATTCTGAGACATTGCCATATTTTTGATCACTTCCAGAGGTCTTGTGGTTGAGTCTTTGGGGTTCTCAAAGATCATATCATTGGCAAAGAAAGAGCGTTTCCTCTGAACCCATTTGGATGCCCTTTATTTCCTTCTCTTCCTGATTGTATTGGCTAGAACTTCCAGCACTATGTTGAATAGTAGTGGTGATAGAGGACAACCTTGTCTGGTTCTAGTTCTAAGTGGAAATCTTTTAGTTTTACTCTGTTCAGTATAATATTAGCTGTGGGTTTGTCATAGATGGCTTTGATCAGATTCAGAAATGTGCCGCCAATGCCTATATTCTTGAGAGTTTTCTAATTAGAAAAGAATGCTGAATTCTAACAATTTTTTTTGACATCTATTGAGAGGATGATATAGTTTTTGTTGTTGCTTCTGTTCATATGGTGAATTACATTTCTCGACTGACATACATTAAACCAGCCTTGCATCCCTGGGATGAAACCTA
This sequence comes from Arctocebus calabarensis, assembly GCA_963573935.1. Lineage (NCBI taxonomy): Eukaryota > Metazoa > Chordata > Mammalia > Primates > Lorisidae > Arctocebus > Arctocebus calabarensis. The sequence continues at coordinate 4,511 of CAUYON010034357.1, forward strand.
CTTGATCATGCTGCATGATTTTTTAATGTGTAGTTCTTATCTATTGGCTAGGATTTTGTTGAGAATTTTTGCATTTATATTCATTAGTGAGATTGGTCTGATATTCTCCTTTTTAGTTGGGTCTTTTCCTGATTTTGGTATCAGGGTGATGTTTGCTTCATACAACATGTTGGGAAAGATTTCTTCCTTCTTATATTTTTTGGAATAACTTCTGTAGTATGGGTATAAGGTCTTCTGTCAAGGTTTGATAGGATTCTGGTGTGAAGCCATCTGGACCAGGGCTTTTTTTTGTTGTTGGGAGACTTTTTATTGTTTCTTCAATGTCAGTTCTTGAAATTGGCCCATTCGAGAGATCTATTTCTGCTTAATTCTAGGGAGAGGGTGTGATTCCAGGTATTGATCCATTTCCTCCACATTGTCAAAATTTCTGGGGATAGAGTTTCCTGTAATACTCAGAGATGATCTCTTGTATCTCTGTGGCATCTGTTGTTATTTCCCCTTTATCATTTCTGATCAAGGTTATTAGAGATTTTACTTTTCTGTTTCTAATCTGGCAAAAGGTTTATTGATTTTATTTATTTTTTTGAAAAACTAACTTTTTTGGTTAATTTTCTAAATGATTCTTTTGTTTTCAATTTCATTAATCTCTGATTTAATTTTGGTTATTTTTTTTTCTTCTGCTGTATTTGGGATTAGATTGTTCTTTTTCCAATTCCATAAGATGGTTCATGAAGTTGTTGATGCACTCTCTTTGTGTTTTTTGAATGTAGGTATGTCATATGATAAATTTCCCTCTTAAGACTGCTTTTGCTATATCCCACAGGTATTGGTAACTTGTGTCTTCATTGTTGTTATGTTTTAGGAACTTAACAATTTCCTCTTTTATCTCTTCCTGAACCCAACTATCATTCAGCATAAGGTTGTTTAATTTCCAAATATTTGTGTGGGGGTGAACATTTTTGTTGGAGTTGAGTTCCACCTTTATTGCCCTGTGGTCTGAGAAGATACAACGCATAATTTCTATTCTTTTAATTATGCTGAGGCTTGATTTGTATCCTAGGATATGGTTTATTTTGGAGTATATACGATGGGCTGACAAGAAAAATGTATATTCCTTAGCTTTGAGAGTGTGTATGCTGTATATGTCTATTTGTTTGTTCTATGGTCAAATCTCATTTGTTCTAGGGTTACATGGAAGTGCTTTTCATCTTTGCTTAGTTTCTGCCTAGAGGATCTGTCCACTTCTGTCAGAGGGGTATTAAATTCCCTGACTGTTATGACGTTATTGGATATCATATTGCTCAGAGCCATCAAGGTCTGTTTCCTTAATCTAGGAGCATTTAAGTTGGGTGCAAAATATTTAAAATTGAAATATCTTCTTGTTGAGTGGGTGTTCCTTTGACTAGTATAAAGTGTACATCTTTCTGTAGTTGCATTACATCTTCTTGCATCTGAAAACAAGATTGTAACCCCTTCTTTCTTCTGCTCTCCATTTGCTTGAAATACTGTTTTTCATCCCTTCACCCTGAGTCTTGATTTGTCCTTCAAGGCTATGTGTGTCTGCTGGAGACAGCATATGGATGACTTATGTTTTTTTATCCAATTAGCTAGCCTGTGCCTCTTCAGTGGTGAGTTAAGTCCATTGACATTTACTGAGAGAATTGATAAGTGTGGTGAAGTACTATTCATTTTATTTTGTAAAAGTCTGTTGTGCAGTTTTATCCTTTGACCCACTGTGGAAGCTAAGTTTCGACCTTTAGCTTCTGGGTGTTTACTTTGCTGGTGGTCCGTGGTGGTGGTCATTGTTGAGAAGAGGTCTAAGTATTTCCTGTAGAGCTGATCTTATTATGGCAAACTTCCTCAAGTGCTTCTATATGTGTAAAATATTTGATTTCTACATCAATTTTAAAGACTAGTTTAACAGGATACAGAATTCCAGGCTGAAATTTGTTTTGTTTAAGAATATTTAAGGTGGATGACCATGCTCTTCTGGCCTGTAAGGTTTCAGTTGAAAAGTCTGCTGTCATTCTAATGGCTCTGCCACTGTAGGTCATTTGGAACTTACTCCTGGCTGCTTGAAGTATTTTTTCTTTCATCTTAGCTTTGGACAGGTTCATTACAGTGTGTCTTGGAAAGACTCTGTTTGAGTTGAGATGACCAGGATTTGATATCCACCTGAAAGGAGTGTGTTGATGACTTTAGTAAAACTTGGGGAGTTTTACTTTATGATGGTCTCCAGTAGGGCTTCCATTCCTTTGGGATAATCTTCTTCCCCTTCAGAAATCCCTATTATTCATATCTTTGAAGGCTTCATGGAGTCTCATATTTCTCTAAGCACCTGTTTTGTTTTCTCTCTCTTTTCTGCCTATTTAACTACCTAGATTAACTTGAAAACTTTATCCTCTAGATCTGAGGTTCTTTTTCTTCTCCATGAGCTAACCTATCTTTGATACTTTCAACTGCCTCTTTACAGTCCTTGATTGTCTCCTTCATTTCCCTCAGCTCTACCATATCCTTTCTATATTCTACATATTTCTCATGACTTTTGGCTCTGTCTTACCATTTTCTCATCCATTCTTTTTATTGTTTTTATCATCCATATTTTAGCATCCATATTTTAAATGCCCTTTCTGTCAAGTCCATTAATTCTTTATATGTGGAATCTTCTGCAGTAGCTGCCTCATGGTCCTTGGAGCAGTTCCTCTATTTTGGTTTCTCATGTTGCCTGAATTTTTCTGTTGGTTCCTTATCACGTGTTCTTTCTTCTTGTTCATCTCCTTGTCTTTCACTTTCATTCTTACTATCCTTTTTGCTTCAAACAAGTCCTTCCTGTTGATCACAGTATGTTCTAATATGTTGCCAGGACACCAAGTGGTGCTGTGATTTTTTTAGGAGACAAAGAATACAGCCAGCAACCTCTGTGGTCCTTAATCCAAACTTAGTTGCCTTTGGTGATTGCCTGTTTGTTTCCTGAGCATTCAGGCCATGTGGATTTGGGATCTTAAAGTTCGTAAGAATCCTTTAGGGGCAGGTCTTATAGTGCTCCCTGACACCAGTTCTTGTGGGATGCAGGAATCCCTAAGCCTGTCCCATGAATGGACACACTTTATGCCCCAGTTAAGACCTTCTCACAGCCTTCCCCCAGTGGCAGTCCCCTGGTCTCCGAGACATTCTCAGTATGGCTGCCTTGCCAGCCACCAAGCCTATGGCAAGTCCACTCCATCCAGCATCAGTCTGCCCACTCTTCTAAGCTTTCCACTCAATGTGAAGCTTTCTCCAACTATTTAAAACTCTGGTAAGGCTTCCTCCCATCCCAGGCCTCTGTGGTGGGGCAGCTGATCCTAGCCAGTCACAATCACTTGCCTAATTCATCAGATTTACACCACTCAGGATCATATGCTGTATTCAGCTCACCATCTCCTTGCTGTGTTCCCTGAGCTATGACTCTGGGTAAGGTGTCTGCACCAGGTGATGTTGGGCTCTCTCTTTTTCCTCAGACATTTTAGGAGAGCTCAGCTGAATAATCCTTCTAATCTGTCATCTTGATCCACTCTATTGCTCTTTCTTATTCTAAAATTTTTGTACAGTATCTACAGCTTTCTTACATGGCAGATGAAGATGTATCTCTCATGTATCATACCTACTTATATATTTTTTCCCCATCTCTCTAATTATATTAACTTTTTAGTTAAATAAATGGAATGTTTATATTATTACTCTTATGTAAATATTGCTTACTATTGAGCCAGTTCTATCATAATTATATTTTCTTTTTAAAAATTTTCCTGGAGTTAATAATTATCTCTTTAATATATTGTTTTCTAGGTCTTCTAATAAGTAGTTAAAATAGTGTTTCCAATATTTTCCACATGTTAAAGGTAGGGATAATCTAGTACTTGTTTCTCGGGATTTTCCTTCATTACTCACTGGGTCTAAAGGATTATTTACCACATTCATGCTTTGATCTTTCTTGTTTTGCTAAAGCAGATTCTTCAGTACCTTCCTGTGAAAGGTATCTACACCTTTTTTGAGAAGCTAAATATCCGAAAATATCTTGATATTACACACCTGATGAATAGTGGGTTAGGGAGGAGGCATTTTTCTCCAGAATCAATAATGAGAAAGTCAAATGCCATATTAATTTCTTATATTATTAAATGGATTGTCTTTCTATAAGTTTTAGGATCTTCCATTGTTTTCCTTGTCAGTCTAAAATTTGACAGAGCTGAGTATATCTTTTAAGGTGAAAACACAGAGTAATTTGTAAGGAAAAAAAACCCACTCTGATACATACATCTTAAGAGTAATAAAAATTTCTGTTGAGGGTTTCTGAGCAGAGCAATCCAGGAGATATCACGCTGAAGTATGTTCAGTTTTTGAGCCTCCCATTTTCTCAAGAAATACATACTTGGATTGGTGATGATGGCTCCACTTAGAATCCTCACACTTGACCTAAGTCTTGCTAGGTCAAGGGAATCTTATGTTGGAGCAGTTGTAAAACTGCTACCAAATCTCTTATTCCCTAAACTCTACCATTAGGAAACTCAGTGCAATTTCTGCTGTATTTAAACCACATCACCTAGTTTTAATATTGGTTATAATTGCAATTGCTTAATTCACCAGTACCATTTTGTTACATCGTCCACTGGTTAGATGATAATCTCACATATGCAGTCACATTACAACTAGGTATTTATAACTATTTCATTTGAATGGACATTTGATAGAACTCAGCACCCAAGAACTACCCAGGGAATACTGTTCTTTTTCAATTTTCTGTTATCTGTAATTTTTTTTTCAAATTTTAGTTTTTTAAATTGTGACTATACACTTTCAAAATAAGTACACTTTTATGTTCTTCCTTTCCACTTTATAGCATTTTAGTATACATCTTTTGTTATTTTGTGCAGATGCTATTCATATTATCCAGAGTTCTCTAGAGACACAGAATCAATAGAATAAAATAGAATACATGTATATACTATAAGGAAAGAGACTATGAGAGGTTGGCTTTCACATGATTATGTTACCTCCCAAATCCAAAGAGACTCACGAGGCATCATTGTACCTCTTTCTTGGTTGTAAGATAAGCAACAACTTAACTTTTACCTTAGAAAGATATCTTAATATATTTTATACCCTGGGACCACTAGAAATTTTGCTTAGGTGGAAAGCCCCTAATTTTAGTTGGCTTTATTTCTCAGTCTTTGGCATGCTAATCTCTTACCCGTAAGTCTAAGATCATTGTTACTTCTTGCTCACTAGATCCAATCAGCATAATGTCATCAAAGCAATGAACCAGTGTGATATCTTGTGGAAGAGAAAAGTGATCAAGATCTCAGATTCCTGTGAATCAAATTAGGATTTAGAGCTAGAGAGTTGACACATCCCTGAGGTAAGACATGGGTATTGCTGGCCTTGCCTACTGGAAGAAAACTGCTTCTGAAAGTCCTCATTGACAAGGATGGAGAAAAAATACATTTGCCAGAAAAATAGCTGTATATACATACAATGTCATGGTGGATATGTTAATTTGCTCAAGCAATGAAACACATCTGGTATAGCAACTGCAAGTGGAGTCACCACCTGGTTAAACATATAACAATCCATTGTTATTCTCCAAGATCCATCTGTCTTCTGCATAGGCCAAAGAGAAAAGTTGAATGGGATGTGATAGGAATCATCATCCCTGCCTCTTCCAAGTCCTTGATGGTGGCATTAGTCTTTGCAATCCCTCCAGGAATGCAATATTAGTTTTGATTTACTACTTACAAAGTTACAGGCAGTTCTTTTTTTTTTTTGAGACAGAGCCTCAAGCTGTCAACCTGGATAGAGTGCCATGGCATCACCGCTCATAGCAACCTCCAATTCCTGGGCTCAAGCGAGTCTCTTGTCTCTGCCTCCCAAGTAGCTGGGACTACAGGTGCCTGCCACAACGCCGGGCATTTTTTGGTTGCAGCCGTCATTGTTGTGTGGCGGGCCCGGGCTGGATTCGAACCCACCAGCTCAGGTGTAGGTGGCTGGCGCATTAGCCCGTTGAGCCACAGGCGCCGAACCAGTTACAGCCAGTTCTAATGGATTTTGTGTGGATTTACCTACGAAATTTGTCCTGTTCCACAAAAAAGAATGAAATCTTGCCATTTGCAACAACATAGATGAACCTGGAGAATATTACGATAAGTGAAATAAGTTGAGCACAGAAAGAAAAATCTTGCATAAGTGCGAGCTAAGTATTAAAAATAATTGACCTTATGGAGACAGTAGAATGATGGTTACCAGCAGCTGGTACCTTACCCTGATTTGATTAATTGTAAATTGTGTGTGCCTGTACTAAAACATCACATGCATGCTATAAATATATACAACTATCATGTACTTATAATAATTAAAAAGAAATAAAAATGTGCTATTTGGTTTATAGCACCTATAAATGTAATGGTCGTGAAAATTATACCAAAATAGGGGGAAAGATATAGAGCTATATAGGAGTAAGATTCCTATATCTCTCTGAAATCAAATGAGCAAATATCCAAAGTAGTTTTTTTTTTTTTGTAGAGACAGAGTCTCACTTTATTGCCCTCGGTAGAGGGCTGTGGCGTCACACAGCTCACAGCAACTCCAACTCCTAGGCTTAGGCGATTCTCTTGCCTCAGCCTCCCAGTAGCAGGGACCACAGGCACCCACCTCGACGCCCAGCTATTTTTCTGTTTTGCAGTTCAGCTGAGGCTGGGTTTGAACTCTCCACCTTTGGTATATGGGGCTGGTGCCACAGGCGCTGCCCCCAAAGTAGTTTTTGCTAATATGTATAGGGTAAGTTCTAGAAAATCAATTAAGAAAATATCTCAAAAAATATAGTGAAAAAAATCATTAATGGAATTAAAATGTAACACTGGAAAACATTCACTTAGTGCCAAAGAAAACAGTAAAGGATGAACAGAGGAACAAAAACAGAAGTAAAAAATGTAGAAAACAAAATGTCAAATGGCAGAACTAAATCCAACTATATCAGTAATAACATTAAATGTAAGTGAACTAAACAGTTCATTCAAATGGCAGAGGTTGTTTTAATGGATTTATAACAAGAAGATCCAACTGTGTGCTCCCTATAGAAGATATATTTATATTCATAAGTAAAAATAGGATGAAAGTAAAGAACTAAAAATGATGTATCATTGCAATGACATGGAATGGCTACACTAACATGAGACAAAATGAACCTTAAAATAAAAAGTTACAAATATAAAACGGAATCTTTCATGATAAGAAAGATAAGAAAGGTCTGTCCATAAATAAAGCATAGCAATTATATACATATATTAGTTTAACAATAGAGACTCAAAATCCATGAAGCAAAAGTGATAGAATGTAGGCAGAAATAGACAATTCAACAGTAATAGTTGCAGATTTAATACCCCATTTTCAAAAATGGATAGAACTAGCAGACGATCTAAAAGGAAACAGAAGATTTGAACAATGGTGTAAACCAGCTAGAACCAAGAGACATCTAAAGAGCATGCCACACAACAACAGCAGCATATGTACATGATCTTCACGAGTGTTATGGAACATTCTGTAGGAAAGATGATATATTAGACCATAAATCTCAATAAATTTCAAAGGACTGAAAATCTACAAAGTATTTTCTCGGACCATAAAGAAACGAAATTAAAATCCATAAAAAAATTAGACATTCATATTTATCTGAAAATGAATTAACACACTTTCAAATAACCAATGGGCCAAAGAAGAAATCACAGGAGAAAACAGAAAATAATTTGACATGAATGAAATGAAGACCTCTGTCATTTTAATTCCATCAATGATTCTTTCACTATATTTTTTGGGCAATTTAAACTATAGCAAATAGAAGGAAAGGAATAATAAGAATTGGAAGAGAAATTAATAAAATATAGAATAAAAATAGTAAAAAGCAATGAAAACTAAAGTTGTTTCTTATAAAAGATCAGCAAAATTGATGAAGTTTTAACTTGACTGACTAAAAAAGAGAGAAGATTCAAATTACTCAAATCAGAAATGAAAGAAGAGAAAATACTACCAATATTACAGAAATAAAAATAATTGTATTCATTGTTATATATAAGAAGGGTACACTATGAACAATTATATACCAAAGAATTAGATAACTTAGATGAAATGAGAAAATTCCTAGCATGACAAAAAATACTCAAATTGGCTCAAAATGAAATAGATGATTTGAATAGACTTATAAGAAATAAATAAATTTAATTAGGAAAAATTCTTTTAAAACTACCCACAAAGAAACCCCAGACCCAGATGGGTTTTGGGCAACATGTCCATCTCATTCTATAAGGCCAACATTACTCTAACACTAAAATCAGATAAAGTCTCACAAGAGTAGAAAAACTACAGAGTGATATCTTTTATGAATATAGATATAAAAATGGTCAGTAAAATACCAGCAAATTGAAAGCCGAAACATATAAAAGGGACAAGACCAAGAGGAATTTATGCCAGGAATGCAACATTGATTCAGCATCCTAAAGTCAATTGATGTATAGGGAAAAACCCATAAGATTATTACAATAGATTCAGAAAAATATTTGAAATATCCACACCCCTTTATGTTAAAAACACTCAAAAAATTAGGGATAAAAGAGTACCTCCTCAACCTAATAAAGAGAGCTATGAAAAGCCTACAAGTAATATCACACTTAATCGTTAAAGATTGAATATTTTCCATCTAACATTAGGAACAAGACAAGAATATCTATTTAATACTTTCACAATTTCTATTCAATATTTGTACTAGAGAGAGTTTAGCAGGGCAATTAAAGAAGAGAAAGAAATATGCTTGTCTGTTAGGTGCAGTTTAATTCCCAAGTTTCTTTCTTGATTTCCTGCCTCAATGATCTGTCTAGTGTTGCCAGTGGAGTGTTGAAGTCTCTCAGAATTATTGTCCCTTCTTTTATTCTAGAAATGTTTGTTTTATAAATCTAGAAATTCCTGTGTTAGGTGCATATATATTTAGTGTTGAATTGATCTCTTTATCATTCTACAGTGACCTTTGTCTTTTTTTTTTTTTTTTTACTGTTCTTGATTTAAAGTCTGTTTTATTGGATATAAAAATAGCCATTCCTGGCTGGCTGTGGTGGCTCATGCCTGTAATTCCTAGCACTCTAGGAAGCCAAGGTGGGAGGATTGCTTGAGGTCAGAAGTTTGAGACCAGCCTGAGCAAGAGTGAGACCTTGTCTCGACTAAAATTAGAAAAATTAGCTGGGCATGATGGTGTGTGTTGGTAGTCACAACTATTCAGGAGGTAGAGGCAGGAGGATTACTATTCAGGAGGCTGAGGTCGGAGGATTGTGTGAACCCAGGAGTTTGAGATTGCTGTGAGCTAGACTATGGCCATGGCACTCTGCCTGGGGCAACAGAGCAAGATTCTGTCTCAAAACAAACAAACAAACAAAAAGAATGTAAAATGTTCACCTCATGCCATATATGGATGCAGTTCTAAACTTAACATAGCTAATAGGAATAGTCTATGGTAATGAAAATTGCTACATGAAAAATGAAGCTTAAAAATTTTCAAGTAGCCTTGAACCCCTAAAACCCAAAAAGAAGCAAGTGGAAAAGAAAATGCAGAAACCTAAGACTCCCACCAGAAAAACCACAACCATCAAATACTTGATAATCAAAGCTTCAGATTTATTTCATTTCATTTCATTTCAAGATGGAGTCTCACTCACTCTAGCACCCTGGGTAGAACGTCCTGGTGTCATAGCTCACACTCCTGGGCTCAAGCATTCCTCTTGCCTCAGCCTCCTTAGTAACTGGGACTACAGAGGCCCACCACAATGCCTGGTTAATTTTTCTATTTTTAGTAGAGCTCTTGCTCAGGCTGCTCTCAAACTCCTGAACTCAAGCAATCCACCCAACTTGGCCTCCCAGAGTATTAGGGTTAGATTACTATTTTTTAAAAAATATTTCATCTCCTTGAAAGGCACTCCTTACCCTTTTCATGTATTAAACTTTCTTGCATCTCTTAGAATGCATATGTTTTTTTTTTCTAGGTCTTAGTTGAAGGGCTTCTGCACATGTTAAATACTTAATGTCATAGATAGATTCTTGGAAACTAAGACTTTAAGTGAAATGATATATTATGAACCCAATTTTACCATAGGCTAATGGATACAAGAGTTAAGGTCCTACAGTTTATTTCTGATCTTGAGAACATCACCACATTTCAAATTAAAGACCCAAGATATGAATAATATTAAACATTGAAATATATGTGAGCTATATGTACATTTAAGAAAGATTAATAAAAATAAGTAAGAAAATTATTTACTCCATCTTTTTTTAAGGCTGCATAATATTCCATGGTGTACATATAACACAATTTATTAATCCATTTGGGCTTCTTCCATGCTTCTTCTTAGCAATTATGAATTGGGCTGCATTAACATTCTGATGCAAATATCTTTGTTATAAAGTGATTTTTAGTCTTCTGGATATATACCTAGTAGAGGAATTGAAGGATTGAATGGCAGGTCTATTTTTAGATCCATAAGTGATTTCCAAACATCTTTCCAAAAGGAACGTATTAGTTTGCATTTCCACCAGCAGTTTACATGGATGGAGCTGGAGCATATTCATCTTAGCAAAATATCTCAAGAATGGAAGAAAAAGTATCCAATGTACTCTGCCCTACTATGAAATGAATTTATAAGCACCCATAGTTCCATATGAAAGCTATAACCCAACTACAGCCCAAGATAAAGGGAAAGAGGAGGGGGAGCGGTAGAGGGAGGGTAATTGGTGGAACCACACCTATAGTGCATTTTACGAGGGTACATGTTAAATCTACTAAGTGTACAATATAAATGTCTTAACACAATAACTAAAAAAATGCAGTGAAGGCTATGTTAATCAGTTTTATGAAAGTATTTCAAATTGTATATAAAACCAGCACATTGTACTCCATAATTGCATTAATGTACACAGCTATCATTTAATAAAAAAAAAAAGAAAATTATTTACCCAATTTTTGGTGAATCAGCAAGAGATGGTGATCATAGTGGTGGAGGGTTAAATCAAGAAATAAATGTTTGTAAAGCAAAACATTTAATGATTATCTCCTAGCACCATGAAGTTCTAAAATAATCACAAATATTGTGGCTCCTGAGTGCTTTCATTGTTTATTGTTATGCAGTTGTATGAGTATTGCATACTTTACAAATTTTATTTTATAATAATTTGTATTCATTCATTCATTTTTCACCTCAGTTATTCAAGTTCAGTGTTGCAGGTGAGTAGAACCGATTCCAGCTGCTGAGAGCTCAAGATGGGAACCAACCCTGGAGGGGACATCGTTTTCTCTCACTAACTGAAAGGTCACTGAACCCAAGAACTTTCTCTTTAGTTGTAAGCATCTTGCCCTGTCCCTTGCTGCTCAACAGATTAAGAAAAGTTGGCCAAACCTTATGTTAACCTACCAGGTTTAATAGTAATAACTTCTCAGGTAGAATTTGTAGGGTGTGTGGTTGTGAGTGTGTGTGTATGTGCACTGGCGGTTAAGACATCCATCACACCACTGTGGCTCACTTTTATGAACCAACAGGAAACATTTTGATACATTTCCAGGATTTCCACCAACCTGAATGAGGCTCTTAGAATGAAGGTTATGTATTAATACAAATTGTAGAAATATAATCCAACAGTCTGATTGGCATTTTCTGAGTTGGTAATAAATTCTGATGATCACTTTTTTTGTATTTCATAAAAGAAGGCACTTAGAAATTACATATAAGATATATTCCTAAAACTTTCATTTTCTTTTAAGTTGCTATTGGTTTGGAATTTTAAATATGAACTTTATATTTGAAATTAAAAAATTAAATACCCCTCAGTCAATCCTTTTGGAACATAAGTTTTTCTCTTCAAAATTGTATATATTGTAGGGTGCTGTCCCAACGTATTCAACTGTGTGCTGAGCACTACGGAATTCTGTAACAAACAAAATAAAATTTTTCTTTTAACTATTTCCATAGCCAAAGTCTTATGAAATGACATAATGATTTATTGAATGTTTTATTTTAGTCAAGACATTGTTCAAATTTGTAAATTCATCACATTTTCAAAATGTAGCTTTGTTTTTTCTATGATATAGCTACCTCTCCGTTAGAATTTTATGAATTACAAATAAAGTATATTACAGTTTTCAAACATGCCTCCAAAACCATGAACAATCATAATCCTGAATGATCTGAAACTATGGAACCCTTAAATAAATAACCCTAGTTTTAGTGCCAATTAAATACATACTAAAAAAAATTAATCTGTTAGAATTCCTTCTACTTGACCTTGGGTCTTCAAAATGACATCCTCTTTCAAGGCAGGTTTCAAATGATACCTGGAATACTTTAAGAATAATTCTCCTAGAATTCAGATAGATCTGAAAAGTTCCTTTTTTATTGTGACATACAGAGATAAGTTGAAGTTAGCTGTAATTATTCTTAATAAGATATTTTTATTTATTAATTTATTTTTGAGGCAGATTCTTACTCTGTCGCCCTGGGTAGAGTGCTGTGGCATCATATCTCACAGCAACCTCAAACTCTTGGGCTTAAGTGATTCTCAGCTACCTGAGTAGCTGAGACTATAGGCACCAGCCACAATGCCTGGCTCAATAAGGTATTTTTTGAATACAGGCAACTGATTCATTTTGAGGAATTCCTAAAATTAAAAATTATATAATGAAGGGCAGTCTATAATTTTATAGCTTTCTTCTTTCCTAATCCTCCAATAATGCACTTATTTATTTTTCTAGAAATATGCCAACCACCCACAAAGGAGCCTTTGAGAATGCTTTGATGAATTCGGTAAGGGTGTAGTCATGGGGGTTGTGGGTACTGTCGAATAGAACCTAACTTCTTTTGAGGAATAGTGGTCCTAAGAACCTAACTTCTTTGTAGGAATAGTGGTCAGGGGTGACCTCCTTGAAGAATATACATTTAATGATTTTTATAGAGTAGTAGTGGGTTAAATCAAGAAATAAAATTATATATACATATATATAATTTTGTTTCTAAAAATATTATTCACTCTTCAGAATTGTACATACAACTATCTTTCATGTAACTGCAAAAAAAAAAAAAGAGTGAAGAAAGCCTTCTTAATGTAGCAAAGAATAAGATAGAAATAAAATACAATAAATAACACAAACAAAAAGATTAGAGAAAAAATACCAAGGAAAAGTTAAGATAATCATATAAACAAGCTTAAAGACATATTTTTCCCATTAAGAAAGTAATTCATGGTCATTAAAAATAATTTTTATCAATATGGAAGAATTATCACATAAAAATGATCAAAAAGATAAAAGCCACACTTAGGATACTTTCTCTAGATTTATCAAGTGTAGTCCACTATTACCTATTCAGGTCATTACATGTTATACAGTCTATATTAACAACATTTTAAATAATATTGATATTATTATTATTGATATTAATAATATGGAGATTTTGTTGGTTTTATTTTTAACTATTGGTAAATATAATTCCTATGAACATAAACTAATATACAGTCTTTTCTACAGCTGATTATTTCTTTTAATAAGATTGTTGGAATTGTGAGTATTGGGTCAAAAGCTATGAACATTTTAAAAACTCTTTTTTTTTTTTTTTTGAGACAGAGCCTCAAGCTGTTACCCTGGGTAGAGTGCTGTGGCATCACAGCTTACAGCAACCTCCAATTCCTGGGCTCAAGTGAGTCTCCTGCCTCCGCCTCCCAAGTAGCTGGGACTACAGGCGCCGCCACGACGCCCAGCCATTTTTAGTTGCAGCCGTCATTGTTGTTTGGCTGGCCTGGGCTGGATGCATATAGAAAAAAATCTTACCACTCAGAGTATAGCTCTCTCACAAAACATCAGTGAGAGGAATATTCTAGAGAAAATGAACCAGGTACAAAGTCCCTAAGGTGGGAGAAGAATTTTTATGCTTGAAGAACTGAGAGGAAGGAAATGGCTGGAGTGTGCTAAAGGGGAGGTGGGTATTTGTACATAGGTAAGGTTAGAGAAAAGATAGGCAGGGGGCACATCACACTAAGTATTGTACACTTTAGAAAATAGTTTGGATTTTATTTTTAGCACAATGGCCAACCATTGAAGAGACTTTAAAATAGGATTTTTAATTATTTTATTTTAAAATAGTGTGACACACAAAAAGCTTTTAGATACTCTTTCCCCAGTGACAATAGTTTACATAATCCTAGTGCATTATCAAAGTCACTAAAGTCACATTGAAAAACATTAACTCAGGAATAAATTTTATTTAGATTCCACCAATTTTTACAAGCACTCTTACTTTTTAAAATAGTTATGTGAAAGTTTGTCACATGTATGGATGGACAGATTTGTGTAAACACCCATCATCACAAGCAGAACCCCAAACTGAATACATGACAAAAAAGAAACTCCTTCACATTACCACTTAAGAGTTGTAACTACCCACACATCCTAACCACTGGAAACCAATTAGGTGTTTTCCATTACTACAGTTTGTCACATCTGAAATGTTCCATAAATGGAATCATACAGTATATAACACTTTGGAAATGACTCTTTAATGTAGCAGCCATCCAAATTATTAGGTGTTACCAATAATTAATTCCTTAAATATAAGAGCTACAAAACTCTTAGAGGAAAACATAGGGGAAAATATTGATGACATTGGATTTGGCAGTGATTTCTTGGATGTGACACCAAAGGCACATGCAACAAAAGGAAAAACAGCCTTAATGAAAATTGAAACTCTTTGTATATCAAAGGATACTATGATAGAGTAAAAAGAAAACCCACAGGATGAAAGTACGTATTTTGAAATCACATATCTGATAAGAATTAATATTCAGAATATATAGAAAACTCCAAAAAGTAAACAAAACAACCCCAGTAAAAACTGGGTATGATGGGGGTGCAGAATCAACCTGCCAAACCCACCACTGCCAATGCCAATGCATGCTATCCAGGGTCCTGAGAATGGGCCCAACCTGTTTACCACCACTGCCATCAGCATCTCAGTGTGATCTCTGGGGGTCCTTGGTTTTATCTGCCCTGCCTGTTGCAGCTGGCATCCACATGTGCCAACAGGTGAACTGAGGACAGGCCTGACCTGCCTGCTACCACCTTCATCAGTGCATGTATCATTTCGGGCCGTGGCGTCAAACTGCCTCATGTGTTGCTACCAATGCTTATGCATATTGTCCAGGTTGTCTACCCCAACCTGTCTCTGCTGGTGATTGCACATACCTTCTGAGAGTCTGAGAATCAGTCTACCTTGCCTGCCAATGCTGGCATTCATGCATGCTTTCCAGGAGCTTGAGAACAGGCTCATCCAGCATATCACTCCCACCCACACACACTGGGGACATGGGGACTAGCTTGCCTAGCCTACCACCACCACTGCTTCTGGTACCTCTTTGCATGTGCTATGTGAAGGTCTGAAGACTAGCCTGCTCGACCCATCACTGCCACTATTGGTCACACATGCCACACCATAGGGCCCAAGGGTTGACCTGCTGCCACTACTGTCACTGTTGATTCCACAGACATTACCCATCTGCCTAAAGACTCACCTGCCTACTTAGTCCAGTGCTGGAACCCAAGAAAACCACCTGGAGTTCCAAGGACTAGCCTACCAAGGATCTTCCATCATTGAGCCTGTGTATACTGACTGTGAGCCCAAGGACCAATACGTCTGGCCTGCTGTTGCCACCATTGGTGCCAAGGACAAACTGTCTAGCATACCTGTCCTCAGAAAATTCTAAATACAGTTTCCACTAACTATCATAGCTTAATCTACTGAGGAACTCACAGACACCACTGGCACTGATTACAGCTGAAGAAATCATACAAAGACTATAGTACTGTGTGTGACTACTCAGAATCAAGGCAAAGTGAACTATCAAACTAATACTACAAATACATCATCCATAGGAAAAAGTTTTCACCTACAAATGTACCTTCCATGGGATTCTGGGGTTCCCAGCACCCTGTGTGGATTTTGGGGTCCCTGTTGTATTTTCCCCTGCCATTCAAGGACTCCCCTCTTTCTTCACCAACAAGCACAGAATTCTGCTGGGGAATGTTACCACCCCAGAAAGCTGCCAAACCACAATGATAAACCTGCCCATCAACCCTGCTGAGGTGAGCTGTGACCACAAGGATACAAACAAAAGGTACAAAATCCTCGCCAAGTGGATGGGAGTCCCCTCCCCCATGAGAACGGCTTGCAGTACATTCCATACAAACAAGTGAGCAGAGTTCAGATATCCTCCCACTTTATCCCACGGGAAGAGACCCTCTAAAAACTGGACCTCCTTCCCCTACTAGGGTGCCATGGCACTCTCCTGCCAGGCATAAAATTGTATATATTCTCTACCTACAATTCTGAGCTCCCAGCACTTCCCTCCACTCACATCCCAAGGTCTGGAAGCCTGTCCCCCGTAAGGTCCATATTCATGGGCATTTTCTCAAGAGGTGTGAACAGGGCATGGGCTGTTGCTGATTCTGCGGCATGGGAGTAAGGAGAAGATGGTCAACTGACAGGGAACCATACAGGAAAGGCGGTGCCCTAAGGCCCAGAGCAGCAGTTGCAATGGTGGGAAAAATTGGGCTCATACCCCTGGGATATTTTGGAAGGACATTCCCTGTCTCTCTGGGCAACCAGAGGAAGGCAGGCATCTTCTTCAGTGGCAGCCACTGGTATAACAGATCTGGATGGAAATGCAGGCCCCATCAGTAAAGGGTATGCCTGAGGTGGTATTGGCTGGGGCAGAGTGTGGGGACTAGAATATGCCATGCAGAGATAGTAGACTCCCAGGATGGGGCTGACCCAGAGGACTGCTTTACTGAGCCTGAGACACGCCTAGCTCTCAGGGGATCATAGCTGAGACAAAGGTGGGCAGGCAGAGGCTGGAACTGACAGCTGAGTGTGAGCTCTGACCACACCTGCCCCAACACAGACTACAAGTGGTCAGGTGGTGGTGCAGACTGGGCTAAGTCGCAGTTTCTGTGAACTCAAGCAGTGTCTGATCCACAGGGGAACATAGCCGGGACAGAAACAAATTCTGCAAAGTTGTTCTGTTCTGTCAGCAACATCAATCAGGGGTGGGGCTAGAACTGAGTGAACCATCCCAGCCTTGGTTAAGCACCTGAAGTTGTCAGGCCTCACCTCCCTCTGGCAGGTAGTGGCAGAGAGTGGTGGCCTGGCTGAGGAGACATAGATCTCCCTGTGACTCAGGCAGTCTCAAAACCCTGAAGCATCTGCTCATTGGAGGGAACTGGGTCACAGCCCTCTGGGGTTGCCAGTGACTGGGTGTGACAGAGGTGCATCTTCTTGGACCATCATGGAATAAAAATTGAACTCAATAACAACAGGAATCTGCAAACTCATACAAAAACATGGAAGCTAAATAACCTTATGCTGAATGTTAGCTGGGTCATAGACGAAATTAAGAAGGAAATTACCAACTTTTTGGAACAAAATGATAATGAAGACATGAGTTATCAGAACCTCTGGGATACTGCAAAGGCAGTCCTAAAAGGAAAATTTGTATCATTGCAAGCCTTCCTCAAGAAAACGAAAAGAGAGGACGTTAATGACTTAATGGGACATCTCAAGCAACTGGAAAAGGAAGAACGAATAATCCCAAATCCAGCAGAGGAAAAGAAATAACCAAAATAAGAGCAGAATTAAATGAAATTTAAAACAAAAGTATTATTCAACAGATTGATAAATCAAAAAGTTGGTTTTTTGAAAAGAGCAATAAAATAGATAAACCTTTGGATAATCTAACCAGGAAAAAAAGAGTAAAATCTCTAATTTCATCAATCAGAAATGGTAAAGACAAAATAACAACACACACATTATGATGTTTATTTCATAGAATGTGTTGGGTAGTATTCCATCTTTTTCTATATTTTGAAAAAGGTTGAGTAATATAGGTACTAGTTTCTCTTTAAAGATTTGGTAGAATTCTGATGTGAAGCCATCTGGTCCCAGGCTTTTCTTTTTAGGGATATTTTGTATAGTTGATGCTATTTCAGAACTTGATATAGGCCTGTTCAACATTTCCACTTCATTGTGGCTAAGTCTTGGAAGTTGGTGTGCTTCCAAGTATTGGTCGATTTCCTTTAGGTTTTTTTATTTCTGAGAAAAAAGTTTCTTGTAATATTCATTAAGGATTTTTTGAATTTCTGAGGAGTCTGTTGTTATTCCATCATTACCATTTCTGATTTATGAAATTAGAGATTTTACTGGTTTTCTCCTGGTTAGGATAGCCAAAGGTTTATCTATTTTATTGACCTTTTCAAAAAAACAACTTTTTGATTTATTGATCTGTTGTATAATTCTTTTGTTTTCAATTTCATTTAATTCTGCTCTAATTTTTAATATTTCTTTTCTTCTGCTGGGTTTGGGATTGGAATGTTCTTCCTTTTCCAAGTGCTTAGGATGTCCCATTAAGTTGTTAACTTCTTCTCTTTCCATTCTCTTGAGGAAGGCTTTCAGTGCTATAAATTTCACTCTTTGGACTACCTTTGCAGTATGCAAGAGATTCTGATAATTCATGTCTGCATTATCATTTTGTTCCAAAAATTTGGAAATGCAAACTAATATGGTCCTTTTGGAAAGATGTTTTTAGATCACTTAGAGATCTAAAAAGAGACCTGCCATTCAATTCTATAATTCCTCTACTAGGTATATATCCAGAAGACCAAAAATCACATTATAACCAAGATATTTGTACCAAAATGTTTATTGCAGTCCAATTCATAATTTATGTCATGGAAAAAGACCAAGTGCCCATTGAGCGACTAATGGATTAAAAAATTGTGGTACATGTACACCATGGAATATTATACAGCCTTAAAGAAAGAGGGAGACTTTACCTCTTTTGTGTTTACATGGATGGAGCTGGAACACATTCTTCTTAGCAAAGTATCTCAAGAATGGAAGAAAAAGTATCCAAGGTACTCAGCCCTACTATGAAACTAATCTATAACTTTCATATGAAGGCTATAAACCAATTACAGCACAAGAATATGGAGAATGGTGAATATGCAATGGTGAATAAAGCTGGTTCTCAAAGGTTACATACTGTATGATGCCATTATATAAATTCTTGAAATGACAAAATTATAACAGATGGATTGGTTGCTCTGGGTAATAGGGCATGAATGTGCGAGGGACTTGAGTGTGCTTATAAAACAGCAACCTGAGGGAGCCTTGTGTGACGAATATGTCTATGTCTGTATATTTTCTTTACCAATGTCAATATCTTGGCTGTCATATTCTGAGGTAGTTTTTCAAGATGCTGCTATAGGTGGAAAGTGGGTACAAGATATACAAATTTTCTTTGTATTGTTTTCTATAACTACATATAAATAGAAATATACAATTATTTTTTAAAAAAGAAGATTTAATTCCATAAAAGTAAAATCTTAGCGAGGCAGATTTGTTCAATTTTCAACCCAAATTTAATTATGTAAAAAGTGAATAACCACTTAATACATAAAGGTGTTCTTTTATTGAAAGTGATTAAATAAAGGCTAAATGCTCAATTCTTAATAAAAGGAGCAAAAAGCGCTGTGAAAGACGTAAAGTACTACACAGGCAGGTTTTGGTCTTTTAAATGACTTAAGAAGCTCTGCTATTATTAGGGGAGATGAGAAATGAAATGTTAAGAAAAATTAGAATACACAAATGTTAAGTTTGTTTAGATGTGTTGAAGAAGGTTCAAGGGGAATATAAAACAGATTATATCCTAATACAAATAAACAGAATTTATCTGGGTTTGAGTCAGGGCTCTCCCTACCTTTTAATTTGTAGCATAATAAGTCATAGCCATGATTTAAGGGGCAAGGTTTTGGGCACCAGTCTTTCTATATTGTCTCTCCATTGATAAGTGCCCAATCCCTACAGTAGAGTTCTATTTCATATTAGTTATTTGGGCCTTTTTACAATTTTCTTTCATACAACCATATAAAGCAATCAAAACAGAACCAAAGCAAAATAAATATTAAAATATTTTGTAGTTCAAATCTCAAATTCTATATCCTCAAGCATCTAAGTTTTCAGAAGCAATGAGATAAATAGAAACATCCATCAAAATCAAAACTGCACTGGATATATCTTTATGAACTGAATACCTAGACAACAAATTAAAGAATATTGTTATACTTTTATAACATAGCAATGCAAGTGGGGATACCATAACCCAGATAGTCTATGAGATTAATTACTGTAGACATCACAAGGTAAGTAGAATAAATGGGAAAACTTTGAAAGATATTTTAACTAAAGTAAATTTAAGAGCAAGAAAGAAGAAACTTCAAGCAGTTCTGGGTATGATGAAAAAATACTGTCACTATTTTATTATTTTAGTAGTAATAACAAGAATTTAGGAATCTTATAATTTAAATTGTAGTTCTTTTAGACCTCAGTAATTGTACTCATTTTAAAATAGTTTATTCATATCCCTATTAAGCTGAATCCTTAGAATTTTAATTAAAATTATAGAATTGGGCTCTGAAGCATATTCTTGCTGACTGCCAAGAATGCAAGGTCCTGACCAATTTTATCCACATAATTTCTCAGAAGTGTGCACGCAGCAAGCAATCTTGAGAAATAAGGTAACGCCTTCCTCCAATATAAAAAGCAGATTTTCTTAACACTTATTGTAAAAGCAATGAGTCCCCCCAATTTCAGTGTTTCCCAAGTTTGGTTTATCCATATAATGAATCCTACTCAGCAATAACAAGGAAGGAATGATGATGCAGACATTCACTGCATGTGCAACGTCCACCTGGGCTCCTCTGATCCCTCCTGTGGGGACTTACAGGTCATGTAACTGATGCAAATGTTACGATGTGCTTCTTGCTGTGAGTGAGGAACAAAGTCTTTTGTCTCTGACCCTGGTGTCTCATCTTTTTAGTGGCTAAATAGTATTCCATGGTCTACATATACCACAGCTTGGTAATCCATTCCTGGGTTGCTCAGCATTTAGGTTGTTTCTAGGTTTTGGCAAATGTAAATTGAGTTGCAAAAAATAGTCTAGTGCAAATGTCCTTATAGTAAAAGGATTTTTTTCCTTCTGGGTAAATGCCTACTAATGACAATGCAACATTAGATAGGGGGTCTAATTTGAGTTCTTTGAAGATTTTGCATACTTCCTTCTGAAAAGGTTGTATTAGTTTGCAGTCCCACCAGCAGCGTGAAAGTGTTCCTGTCTCTCCATATCCACACCAGCATCTGTAGCTTTGAGACTTTGTGATGTATGCCATTCTCATTGGGGTTAGGTGGCATCTCAGGGAAGGTTTGATTTGAATTTCTCTGATAATTAGAGACAATGGACATTTTTCATATGTTTGTTAGTCATTCATCTGTCTTCTTTGGAGAAGAAGGACTTTTCTTGAGATGAATTGGAATAATGTTAATTCCTACATCTCAGGGGGACAAAAACTTCAAGGGAAAAAAGAGACTTTAAAAAAAAAAAAGAAACTAGCTCAGTCAGGTTTTACTACATTTTCAACTAAAAGAGTCAGGGAGCTCTTTGATTGTTCAAGTAGTTTGAAATTGTTTTCTGTTTATCATGATTCAAAACATTCAAACTGATGCACAAAGGCAGAAGCTTGTGATGCAGAAAAGGAAGAGAGAATAGCATAAATTGAGGAAAGGAATTCTATAATAAAAGGGACTGAGTTGTCTTTTGATAAGGAATATTGAATCCACAGAGGAAGTAAGGCAGGAGATAGAACAATAGAATATTATTGAGAATATTTGCCTGGTTCAAGATTATTAATCAATCATTTACATGACCTATTTAAGAAATGTGTTTTAAAGGGTACAGGTGAATATGGCCATAGAGCAATGAAGACAAACCCAAGTATAACAAGATTCATTAAAAATTTTGTAATAAAATTACCCCTATCTTACATTAGGTCTTCATTACTGATACCTAGAAAATTGTACCTGTACACTCACTCCAAAACTCAATCTCACTCTCTTCTCTTTCTTCTCTCTCCCCCATCCTTCATTTATCATTTATTGATTATGACTATAAAGCATAAATTCATAATTATGAAACAATGCTTTGATTATGTAACTCTTTTTGTATTATTTATTTATTTATTTATTTTTTATTAAATCATAGCTGTGTACATTAATGCAATTATGGGGTATAATGTGCTGGTTTTATGTACAATTTGAAATACTTGGCTCAGACTGGTTAACAACATAGCTTTCACCAATTTTCTTAGTTACTGTATTAAGACATTTATATTCTATACTTAGTAGATTTAACTTTTACCCTTGTAAAATGTACCTCAGGTGTGTTCCCACCAATTATCCTCCCTCCTCTCATCCTACTCCCTCCACTCCCCTTCCTCTCCTCTTTCTCTTTCTTCTTGGGCTACAGTTGTGTTATAGCTTTCATATGAAAATGTGGTTATAAATTGGTTTCATAGTAAGGCTGAGTACTTTGGATATTTTTCTACCATTTTGATATACTTAGCTAAAAAGAATATGTTCCAGCTCCATCTATGTAAACATGAAAGAGGTAAAGTCCCCATCTTATTTTAAGCTTGCATAATATTCCATGGTGTACATATGCCACAATTTACTAATTCATTCATGGGTCAATGGCACTTCGGCTTCTTCCATGACTTAGCAATTATGAACTGGGTTTCAATAAACATTCTGGTGTAAATATCTTTGTTATAATGTTACTTTTAGGTCCTCTGGATATATACCTAATAGAGGAATTGAAGGATCGAATGGCAGGTCTATTTTTAGATCCCTAAGTGATCTCCAAACATCTTTCATAAAGGAACATATTAGTTTGCATTCCCAGCAGCAATGTAGAAGTGTTCCTTTTTCTCCACATCCACAACAACATCAATGGTTTGGGGATTTTGAGATGTGGATTAATTTTACTGGAGTTAGATGATATCTCAAAGTAGTTTTGATTTGCAGTTCTCTGATGATTAAGGATGATGAGCATTTTTTCGTGTGTCTGTAGGCCGTGTGCCTGTCTTCTTCAGAGAAGTTTCTCTTCAAATCTCTTGCCCACCCTGAGATGGGATCACTTGTTCTTTTCTTGCTGATACATTTGAGTTGTCTGTGGATTATGGTTATTGAACTTTTGTTGGAGACATAAAATGCAAATATCTTTTCCTATTCTGAGGGCTGTCTGCTTGCTTTACTTACTGTGTTCTTGCTCTGCAGCAGCTTTTTAGTTTGATCAGATCCCAGTAATATATTTTTGCTGTTGCTTCAATTTCTCAAGGGTTCCTCCTCATAAAATATTCTCCCAGGCTAATTTCTTCAAGTGTTCTCCCTGCACTTCCTTCTAGTATTTTTATATTTTTATGTCTTAAGTTTAAATCTTTAATGCAATAAGAGTCTATCTTAGTTAGCGGTGAAAGGTGTGGGTCCAGTTTCAGTCTTGTACAGGACACCAGGCAGTTCACCCAGCACCATTTGTTAAATAGGGAGTCTTTTCCCCACTGAATGTTTTTAATTGGCTTATTGAATATCAAATAATGGTAGGTAGCTGGGTTCATCTCTTGGTTGTCTATTCTGTTGCATACATCTACTTCTCTGTTTTTCTGCCAGTACCAAGCTGTTTATAGTATCAATTTATAGTATAGTCTGAGGTCTGGTAGTGGGATTCTTCCTGATTTGTTTTTATTTCTGAGTAATGTCTTGGCTATTCTAGGTTTTTTTCTGATTCCATATAAAACAAAGTATTATTTTTTTTGAGAGCTTTAAAGTATGACAGTGGTGGTTTAACAGGTATTGCATTAAAATTGTATATTGCTTTGGGTAGCAGGGACATTTTAATGATGTTAATTCTTCCCAGGCCTGAGCATGGTATGTTTTTCCATTTGTTCAGTTATTTCTTTTCTTAGCGTTTCATAGTTCTCTTTATAGAGATCTTTCACGTCCTTTGTTAGGTAAATACCCAAATATTTCATCTTTTTTGGCACTACTTTGAAAGGAATAGAGTCCTTGACTGTTTTTTCAGCTTGGCTATTGTTGGTATATATAAAGGCTACAGATTTATAAGTGTTAATTTTGTAACCTGAGGCATTGCTGTATTCCTTGATCACTTCTAAGAGTTTTGTAGTAGAATCCCTGGTGTTTTTCAGATATGCAATCATATCATCTGTGAATAGTGAAAGTTTGGTCTCTTGTGACCCTATATGGATACACTTGATTGGTTTTTCTTGACTAACTGTGATGGCTAAGACTTCCATTACAATGTGAATAAGCAGTGGAGACCATAGGCAACCTTGCCTGGTTCCTGATCTGAATGAAAATGATTTCAATATAACTCCATTCAATAGGATATTGGGTGCAGGTTTGGTGCAGATGACCTCTATAAGTTTAAGAAATGTCCCTTCTATGCCAATTTTCTTAAGTGTTCTGCTCATGAAAGGATCCTGGATATTATCAAAAGCTTTTCTGCATCAATCTAGAGAAATGTATGCATCTTTTTATTTTGTTTATGTGATGAAATATATTTATAGATTTATGTATATTGAACCAAACTTGAGACCCTTGGATAAAACCCATTTGGTCATGATGTATAATTTTTTTGATGTGTTGCTGGATTCTGTTTGCTAGGATCTTATTGAATATTTTTGCATCAGTATTCATTGGGGATATTGGTCTACAATTTTCTTTTCTTGTTGGATCTTTTCCTGGCTTGGAGATCAAGGTGATGTTTGCTTCATAGAATGTGTTGGGTAGTATTCTTTCTTTTTCTAATATTTTGGAAAAGGTTGAGTAATATAGGTACTAGTTCTTTAAAAGTTTGGTAGAATTCTGACATGAAGCCATCTGGTCCCTGGCTTTTCTTTTTAGGGATATTTTGTATAGTTGATGCTATTTCAGAACTTGATATAGGCCTCTTCAGCATTTCCACTTCATTGTGGCTAAGTCTAGGAAGGTGGTGTGCTTCTAAGTATTCGTCTATTTCCTTCAGAATTTTGCATTTCTGAGAATAGAGTTTCTTATAATATTCATTAAGGATTTTTTGAATTTCTGAGGAGTCTGTTGTTATTTTGTCTTTACCATTTCTGATCGATGAAATCAGAGATGTTACACTTTTTTTCCTGGTTAGGATAGCGAAAGGTTTATCTATTTTATTGACCTTTTCAAAAAACCAACTTTTTGATTTATCAATTTGTTGTATAAATCCTTTTAGTTTCAATTTCATCTAATTTTGCTCAATTTTGGTTATTTCTTTTCTTCTGCTGGGTTTGGGATTGGAATGTTCTTCCTTTTCCAGTTGCTTGAAATGTCCTGTTAAGTTGTGAACTTCCTCTCTTTCCATTCTCTGGTAGAAGGCTTGCAATGCTATAAATTTCCCTCTCAGGACTGCGTTTGTGGTATTCCAGAGATTCTGGTAATTCCTGTCTTCATTACCATTTTGTTCTAAAAATTTGCTAATTTCCTTCTTAATCTCATCTATGACCCAGATATTATTCAGCATAAGGTTATTTAGTTTCCATGTTTTTCTGTGAGTATGCAGATTCCTGTTGTTACTGAGTTCAACTTTTATTCTATGATGGTCTGAGAAGATGCAAAATGCTGGGTTCTGAAACTGTCTGTTATTCTTTTAAATTTGCTGAGGTTAGACTTGTGACCTAAGATATGATCAATTTTGGAGGATGTTCCATGGACTGATGAGAAGAAGGTGTATTCAGTTTTGTTAGAATGAAATGTTCTGTAGATGTCTGTTAAATCCAATTGTTGAATGGCTGAGATTAAGTCTAAAATTTTGTTGCTTACTTTCATATTGGAGGATCTATCTAACACTGCCAAAGGGGTGTTAAAATTTCCGACTATTATGGTGCTGGAGGAAATCAAGTTATTCATGTTTGTTAGAGTCTCTCATATAAATTGAGGTCATTCTTGTTGGGTACATAAATGTTAATAATTGAAATTTCACCATTTTGAGTGTTCCCCTTAGGAAATATGAACTGACCATCCTTATCTTTCCTTACTTTTGTTGGTTTAAAGCCGATTGTGTCTGTGAATAAAATTGCAACCCCTGGTTTTTCCTATTTCCATTTGCCTGAATTATAGATGACCATCCCTTCACACTGAGTCTATATTTATCTTTTAAGGTAAGATGAGATTCTTTTATGCAGCAGATATCTGACCTGAGTTTTTGTATCCAGTCAGCCAACCTGTGCCTCTTTAGAAGACTATTTAAGCCATTCACATTAATTGAGAATATTGAGAAGCCTGGTGGTATTTTGGAATTTGAGTTTTTCAAAAGTCCACAGTGGATATTTTTAATCCTTTTGCCACTGTGGAAGTTGGAATTTGATCAAAAGTTTTTGAGTGAGTTTGCTTGGTGGTAGAGAATTGTGTTGGTTATTATGGATATAGGTCTGAGACTATTCTGGAGAGCTGGTTTGGTTATGGAAAATTTCTTCAACATGTTAACGTCATTAAAAGTATTTAATTTTTCCTTCATAAATGAAACTCAACTTCGCTGGATACAGGTTCCAGGGTTGAAAGTTACTTTGTTTTCAGAGGTTAAAGGTTGATGACCACCCTCTTCTGGCTTGAAAGTTTTCAGCAGTCAGATCTGTAGTTATTCTAATATTCTTCCCCTTGCAGGTTATGGTTTTCTTGCGTCTGGCTGCTTGCAGAATTTTCTCCTTCATATTAACTTGGGTGAAGTTAATTATGTGTGACTGGGAGATATTTTATTTGAGTGAATCGTGCTGGGGTTCTGAAACTGTCTGCTACCTGAATTTCAGAATCTCTTGCCATGTTTTGGAAGTTCTCTCCATTATCTCTTGGAATAGAGCATCTGTGCCTTTCAAAGCAACCTCATTGCCTTCAGGAATTACTGTAAGATGAATATTAGTTTTCTTTGAATTATCCCAGAGCTCTCTGAAAGAATGATTCATTTTTGCTCTCTGCTTCTCTTCCTCTTTGAGCTTTTGGGAGCATTCATAAGCCTTGTATTCAATGTCAGAAATCCTCTCTTTGGCTTGTTCCATTCTGTTACTGAGGGATTTCTCAGATCTTTGAGGGCTGAAAGTTCTTGCCTCAATGTGTCAAAATCTTTGGTGATTTTGTCTTTGAATTCATTGCATTTTTAGACAACTTTTGAAATGCTCCTCCATTCTGTTAATCTTATTTGCAATCCAAATTTTGAATTCGAATTCTGACATCTCAGCCATCTGTTTATGAATGGGATCTTCTGGTGGTTCTGCCTTGTCAGTCCTTAGGGTAGTTAATCTACTCCGATTATTCATGTTGCCAGAGTTTTTCCAATGATTCTGCCCATGATTATTTTTCACCATTTGTCTAGATGAGCAGATAAGGTGAAATTGGTTCAGGGGCTCCTGGAGTAGTGATTAACCAGCCCTTTGTCTAAGAGATGGGACTGGTGATGTCAGCTTTTCCCCTATAGCTTTGCAAAGGACCCATGTAGTACTACAGCCTGACCCACAGGGGACCTGCCTGGTGTGGTGGGGCTAAGTGTTTCTGTCTCATTTTCAGCTGGTCTCTGTCTAATCCTAGTGAATCAGTAACTCTGGGTTGAAGTCTCAGCTGTGGAGAAATACCAGCAAGTAAGACACCCATTCCCCCCACAGGCAACAACTAGAAAAGGAAAATCAAATCCTCCAACAACAAGACAACCAGGGTACCACCTTGGATGATCCTCAGGTGATTGGCCCAGGTCAAGCATTCCAAATCAACTAGTCCTGTCAGCACTCAGTCTCAAGTGGGAGAGTTCAAAAGGTCTCCAGCAACTAGGTATCAGGGGGTCTGTGGCAGCTTGAGTATGACTCGCTCCGGTACTCCTTGGAGTCAGAAGGGCCCACCCAGCAAATGAATTAGTCCAGAGAGGTTGATGCCTCCTTCTCCACCTTGCACCTCTTTTGCACCCAATAACTGGTAACCACACAGGGCTGTGACCCATTTCCCTCCAAAGAACAGATGCTCCAGGGGTTTGCACCTGCCTGAATCACATAGGAAGATCTATGTCTCCTCAGCCTGTCTGCCACAGTCTACCATCAGCCAGCAGTGGGAGCTGAAGCCTGACAATCGTGGGTGCTTATTGGAAGCTGGGGAGTTTCACTTAGTTCTAGCTCTACCCCAGATTGATGTTGCTGCCACTTTATATTCTCGCAGACTTTGTATTTCTGTCCTGGCTATATTTCCCTATGGGCCAGGCACTGTTTGACTTCACAGAAACTGTGACTCAGCTTCACCCTGTGAAACTGCCCGTGTGCCAATTCTCACAGAGCTGGCATTTTGTCTCATCTGCACTCTGTGTTGGGGTGGGATTGGTTAGAGCTCACAAATGGCTCTAATTTCCTGCCCTTCCCTGGGCTGGTGCTGCTGCCATGCCTGCTTTTGTCCCAGCTATACTCCCCTGGAGGCTGGGTGCATCTTAGGCTCACAAAAGCAGCAATTCTGACTCAGCACTGTCTGGGAGTATGGTGGTTCTACTTGTGTGTATTCTAGTCTCCGTCCCTACCAGCCCCGCCTGGGCAGGTACCACCTCAGGCATACCCTTTGCTCACAGGGCCTGATTCAGTTCCAGATCTGTTCACCAGGGGCTGCTACCTGTATAGAGGCCCAAATCCCTCTGATTGCTAACAGAGGTGGGAAGTATCTCTCCAAAATATCCCTGAGGTATGAGCCCTATTGTTCCTGCCACTGCCCTTGATGCACTGTGCTGTGGGGCACTGCTTCTCCCTCTCCCATGTGGCTCCCTCACTCCACAGTCCCCACTCTACACCTGTGCCACAGAATCAACACAGACCTGCAACAGCCTAAGCCACATCCATACCTCTCGAGAAAATGCCAAAGAACCTGGACTTCATGGGGCACAGGCTTCCAGACCTCAGGGTGAGAGTGGAGGGGAGTGCTGGGCATTGAGAATTGTGAGTAGAGTCTATGTTCAGTTTTATGAGTGGTGGGAGCATACTATGGCACACTAGTGCGTCCTCTCTGTGGAAGGAGTTCTGGTTTTTAGAGGGTCTCTCCTCTGGTATAAAATAGAAGGAGATCTGAACTCTACTCACTTGTTTGTATAAAGTATACTGTGAGTCATTGTCATAGGGGAGGAGACTCCCATACCTATTGATTTTGTACCTATTGTTTGTTTTCTTGGGGTCCCATCTCGCCTCAGCAGGGGTGATGTGTGTTCTTTAGTCTTTGCTTTTTGCTCAGTTCCAAACCATCAGCTTACTTGCTAAACTTCTGTCCTTTAACTCTCCTTCTGGATGTGAACCTCTGTGGAAAGCTGGCTCCAGTTGGCAATTTTGCTTCCTCCCCTATGTAACTCTCTTGATCAAAATTTTTTCAGTGACTTCTCAATTCTTACTAAATTTCAGAAAATTTTAATTAACATTCAATATTTTCTAGAGTTGGCATCTACATCTATGTTCCCACTCATTTATAATCTCTCCTCCAAATGTTGTTATTTTCTTACTGAAATATACATCTCTGATCCCTTCAGTCCTCTGCAACTATCAAATTATATGCATCTTCAAGGTTCTTTGTTATATATTAGCTCCATTGGTTATCCTTTAAATAAAATTTAATATTTCTTTATTTATGTATTAATTGATCTTATTTTCCTTTCTAATTATTAGCTAAGTACTCCCAACTCCAATTTATTATTCAATCTAGGAATATATTGTAAATACTTAATACATATTTGATGACTGACTGATGAATGAATATGTGACTGTTTTCTACCCATACATTCTAGATATTTAAAAAATCTAGAGAAATAGTTCATGATCTGCTGTTGAATTTGCAGAACAACTGGAAAGTTCTTATAAGGAAGGAAATAGAGATTTACCATTTGAGCTCATGCTCTGCATTCTCTTCAGCACATTAATTTTTAAGTCAGAGTGATGCATACACTCTTGTTGAGTTGGTAAAAAGAAGCCAAGCTAGAAGAACACATACCCTATCCTAACCTGAAATCTTGATAGGAAGGCTAGATTAGAGAGTTTGTGCAACATGCAAGAATACTGTGAAAATAAGCATATTTTTAATAAAAAGATGCATCCCAGCAATAGTCAGAAAATAGTGACATATAACTCTATCAGATTCAATTGTTATGCTTGACTGTGCTGCTGTACACTGAAGATACTGGAGCAAATATCATTGTTTCAAAACACATTTAACAAATCTCTACATTTTTCCAACTTACTGTTGGTAAAAGGTATGCAGAAAAGAATACAAGATTTTCTCTTTGAAAATTTAACAGAATCTTTGTGATGATACCTACAAACGCAAATAGTTTTATGTGTAAAAAATTGGTATGTTAAAAAATACATGGGTGCATATAGTGTTCACATGAAGACTATAGCAATTGATCTTGAGAGGTGCAAGATCAGTTGCACTTCTCAAGATGCAAGGGAAATAGTGATTATGTAAGTAATAACTGCATGCATTACTTAGTGACTGTTCATTTTGGATAACAGTTAGGATAACCATGTGTAAAATTAGAATATCTATTAAAAATAAGAACACATTACTTCATTAAGTGTGCATAAATCACAAATATGTATGCAAGGTGACTGTATATGTATTTCTTCTGGGAGTTCAATTTTTTAATTCAAATATTTAAATTTTCAAAATTTTCAAAATGTCTGAGGACAGCCCAGAGAAACTACAAAAAGTACCAGTGTTACATTATGCAATATATTCTACAATGAAAATAAAATGAAAATCTCTGACACCAAAAATAGAGAAAAATAAAATAGAACAAAGATCAGAAGCAACAAAAGAAACTATCTCAAAAGAACTATCTAAAAGGAAGTGTTACATGTATATTCATTAAAATGATAATCAAAGTGCAAAATCTTATTTTAGGGAAATTGAATTACAGTTAGGAGCATAGTTAAGATTTTGAATGTTTTTCTAATGCTGTGTGTACAGGTCATTTAATCTGGTTAAGTGATCTTTATATTCAACAGATGATAATTTCCTGTAATTATTTTGTTAATCATTATGAAAAGTTATCATGTCAGTCAAGATATAATATATCATTATAAAAACCTTGAATATTAGGTGGTCTGGTGAAAATCTTCTTTTTTTTAATAAATAGGCAAATAAATAAATTCATTGATATTTTATTAATACCAACCAAGGTAATTTAGAATATCACACTACTTCTGGTAAATGGATATACATATCAATAATAATTACATATTATTAATTGTAAATTACTATGTAGGCAATTGCTTGGAGATAAACTCATTCTATTACACGTGTTTAATAGACAATGTGGTAAGTATGAATAGGGTGGTAAATTGAATGATGTTACTAAAATTAGTTATGTACTCTTAGAGTTTCATAGAATAGCTGGTCCTGATTTTAGTGCCCTTATTTTAGAGAAGATGGACACCAGGAATATAAAACTTCACCTCTTCTATTTTTTCCCAGCTGAAATGAGTAAATATTGTCCTTCCATTTTTATTTAAATTCAGATGAACAGTGACTTTAAGTTTTGGTTTATTGCTTCATAAAGAACTTTCCAATTATCAACTAGTTATAGCTTCTCTCAGACATAAAATCCTAACTAATTTTCTCCCTCTTTTTTCTTTTTATTGTTAGAGACAGAGTCTCACTTTGATGCCCTTGGTAGAGTGCTGTGACATCACAGCTCAAAGCAACCTCCAGCTCTTCAGCTTACACAAATCTCTTGTCTCAGCCTCCCGAATAGCTGGGACCACTATGCCTGGCTATTTTTTTTTATTGCCGTTTGGCTGGGATCATGTTCGAACCCGCTACCCTCAGTATGTAGGGCTGGCGTCCTACTCACTGAGCCACAGGCACCACCCCTGACTAATTCTCTTATTCATATTATCTGTAGTGGCTATTTCATCACCACGAGGAAGCATTATATCATATAGTAATTATACTATATTCCCAGCATCAGTTTATTTCTTATTTGAGCTCTATGTCCAAAATGAGTCAGGAAGGAGCTTTTAATAATCTATTGTTTACACACTTCCTTTTAGCACATGTTTTTAAGTATCTTATTTCAGCAATAGAAGAAATAAGGTAAATCATTCCCTGGTTGTTAAAGCTGCCATCCACAATTGATACTCTGCTCACATTTTGTATGGAAAAAAGTTGCATGGCCATATGTAACTTCAAAGGGAACAAGAAAGTATAATTCTATAAATACTAAAGTGTACTCATAGGTCATTTTTATCTTGTAAAAAGTCATTATTGTGAGTGGCTCCTGTGGGTCAAGGAGCAGGGTGTCAGCCCCATATGCCGAGGGTGACAGGTTCAAACATGGCCCTGGCCAAAAACTGCAAAAAAAAAAAAAGTCATTATTGTAATAGATCATTATTTCTTTCTAACAAATAACAAAATTTTCTTGTTAGAAATATTCTAGGCTCGGCCCCTGTGGCTCAAGCGGCTAAGGCACCAACCACATACACCTGAGCTGGCAGGTTCAAATCCAGCTCGGGCCCGCCAAACAACAATAACGGCTGCAACCAAAAAATAGCCGGGGGTTGTGGCGGGCGCCTGTAGTCCCAGCTACTTAGGAGGTGAGACAGGAGACTCGCTTGAGCCCAGGAGTTGGAGGTTGCTGTGAGCTGTATGCCATGACACTCTACCCAGGGCAACAGCTTGAGGCTCTGTCTCAAAAAAAAAAAAAAAAAGAAATATCATTTTAAAAGGATCCCAACATCCATTTCCTTGTTAAAATGCAGAAATAGAGCAGGGTTATCAATGGAAGACCATAAGTACAAGAAGGTTTCAGAAGAGAATAAATAGCATAATATAACCTTGTTCTGAGATTAATGAAGAATCGGGTGGGTGCATGAAATGGTCAAATAACCAAAATTGAGTCAAAAGCTTAGATATAAGAGACTAGTCTAGTTAGGAAAAGAAGAACTGACACAGTAAACAATAAACAGAGTGGCCAGAAGTATTATACTATCTGATTGTTGGAGTAGAAACACAAGCAGGGACTCTGGCCTGGCTGGGCAGAAAGTTGACACTGAGAAAAAGGACAGACATTGAAAAATGCCAAGAAAATTATCTTGTTGATCACAGCATTCCTCATAATGTTGCATTTATAAGCTGGGAGGCCTGCTTAAATTTAAGCTTCAATATGTTTTATTGATAGATATAAACATACAAAATATTACAAAGACCATACCTAAAAAACATATCCTCTTTTTAAACTGACATGTACGTTTAACTGGCCTGCCTGTAGTTTTATTTGCTAAATCTGCCAATCCTAACCACACTTGAATCTACAATTTATAATAAAGTGCCCAAGTTCACTAAAGGATGAATTTTGCAACTGAAAGTTTATGATTCAATTTTAAAGTGAGTGCTCAGAACTTTTTCAAGTAAGTATTCAGATTCTGGAATTTCTGTCCAAAACTTCACAGAGTTTAAATAATTAGGAAACTTTCTTAGTGCTGAATATAAGTAAACTTCTTTGAACATGTACTCTTCAGGATGTTGAGATTTCAGTCACTAGGTGAAAAATACTCAGTAGTATGAGTTGGAAGTGGGTCTGTAAGTTATCTAATAGATGCAATATTTTCTAAATAATTGATTACAGTATTTGAATTTTATATTTAAAATTATTGAGAACAGCAGAGTGATGTAAGAAAGATAGCAGAATAGGAAGTCCCAACTTTCATTGCCCTAGAGAAACAATTTAACGATATATGAACCAAAACTCCATGTATGAGAAGTAAAGAATCAAAAGGTTCTTGTACCACATTTGCAAAACATCAAATATCCACATTAAAAAAGTTAAGAAGAATTTCACTTTATTTATATCATTTTCTTTCTAAGAGGTACACTCCAGAACTGAGAGATTACCTTGACACATCATTTCTATGAGAGAAAACAGAAAGTGGAGCCTTGCTCCAATGACCTGGGCTTGTTTGGATGTTTGGGGTGAGCTAGGACTAAAGGGAAGGGGTGGGAAGACTTCTGTGGTCTGCCTGGCTCTAAGAGATGGACAGAAAACCTAAAGATTCTCCCCCAGGATGGAGGAAGCAGAATGGAGTATGTACTCTATATCCAAGCCCACAATATAAAAGTCAAAAGTCAGTTAGTAGAAGGAGCAAGAATGTGTGGGGTTCTGACCAAAAAAAAACAAAAAAACAAAAAAACAAACAGTGTCTGAACTAAAATGTTTAGTAGAGAGCTTTAATAGCAGACTTGCTCAAGCAGATGATTCAGTGAATGTGAACACAAATTATTTAAAATTATTTTGAAATTAACCCATTAGAGGAACAAAAAGTAAAGTGTGTGTGTGTGAAAACAGAGTAGTTCTCTGTTGCCTGAATTTTGCTTTTTGCAGTTTTAGTTACATATGATTAATTGTAATCTAAACATAGGTGAATATAGTCCAATAAGATATTTTAAGAGAGACCACTTTCCATATAACTTCTCTTATACTATATTAGTATAATTTTGCTATTTTATTAGTTATTGCTCTTAATCTCTCGCTAATTTATAAGTTACATTTTATCACAGGAATGTATGTATAGAAAAAACATAAGGCATATGGGGGTGGGTGCTGTCTGAAATTTCAACCATCCTGTTGGTCTTGCAGATAAGGACTTTGTGTTATATATTACATACATATATGTGTGTGTATATACACACTATATATACAACATCTGAGCATCTAATATGTAAAGGAAACACTGGCAGAACTAAAGGGAGAAATGGTAACAAAACAATAGCTGGAGACTTCAATAACCAACTTTTAATAATGGATAGAACATCCAGACAGAAAATTAATAAGTTAATAGCATATTTGAACAACACCTTAATGAATGAACCTAACTGACATATTCAGAATATTCCAACTAACAGCAGCATATGCAATCTTCTCTAATGTCATGGAACATTCTCTAGTCTTGATCACTAGTGGGGTCATAGAAAATCCTTAATCAGTTTAAGAAGGTTAAAACGATATCAATTATCTTTCTTTACCAC
The DNA here is from genome assembly GCA_963573935.1 of Arctocebus calabarensis. Classification (NCBI taxonomy): domain Eukaryota; kingdom Metazoa; phylum Chordata; class Mammalia; order Primates; family Lorisidae; genus Arctocebus; species Arctocebus calabarensis. The sequence goes on from CAUYON010034357.1 coordinate 39,553, forward strand.
ATAGAATGAAGCTATAAGGCAAAAGGAAAAATTCACAAATATGTAAAAATTAAACAGAACACTCTTGAATAATCAATGGGTTAAAGAAGAAATGAAGAGAAAATTATAAAAATATCTAGAAACAAACACAAACAAAGCCACAACATTCCTAAACTTATGGGACATAATTAAAGCAATACTGAGGGGACTAGATAGTCTTTTCATTTGAAAAGTAAGATCTCAAATAAATAATTTACAACCAATGATGCCAAAAATAAATAAATAAATAAATAAACAAACTAAACCCAAAGTTAGCACAAGAAAAAATAGTCATAAAGGTGAGGGCTGAATAAACAAAATAGATAATGAAAAAACTGAAGAAAATAATTCATAAGACTTACTTTTTTAAGAAGATAAACAAAATTGACAAACTTTAGCTAATGTATGTAAAAGAGAAGATTCAAATAAAGAAAAGCAAAAATGAAAGAAAAGACATTACACATGATACAACACATAAAAAAGGATTGTAAAGTACTTACTACCATGGGCGGTTATGAACCAACAAATTAAATAATCTAGAAGATGTGAATACACTCCTAAAGCCATACAACCCACTACAACTGGATTATGAAAAATAAGAAATATGAACAATCTAGTAATGAGTTAAGAGAATTACATCCGTAAACAAAAGTATCCCAACAAAGAATAACCCCGGAACAGATACTTCACCAGTGAATTCTACCAAAGAGAACTCTGCATTAAGACACATTAGAAGTAAATGTTGAAAGTGAAAGGCAGAAGAGAATTTGGAAAGCAGCAAAATTATGAATTATCCCAGGCTACAGTGGATGGAAGTGAATTTCTTCCTCACTTTTTGCTCTTGCATATTAGGTCAATGGAGAGCATATTTTGCTAGCAATTATGCTATGGAACTTTTACTTCGGAGTGACAGCAGAAAAATGTAACTACTCTGAAAAGAAGTTCCTGCTTTAGTAAAAGGAAGAGAGTTTTCTTGTTAATTTCCAGATTTCTATTATGCACCAAGCTTATATGATTATGAGAAAAGTACTTTGATATACAAGACAATGAAATAAGCAGAAGTTTAAAATACTATTGTGAAAAATGGATTATACAATTTTACAAATAGGTGATGTACTGATTGGAGTAATGTAGTGGTTAGGATAAGGCTGCCTTGACAAAGAAGTCTATTACAATATAGAAGAGTATAGAATACACAACAAAGTAATTTAATTCTCTCCTTTTTTTTTTTTTTAATGACAGTCCTAGGGTGACAATAGGATCTGTGAGTAGAATTGATTTATTCAGAAAACTAGATTTCTTTGTAAGGTATTGGTCTACCCAGGGAAGTTTTGTTCATCTGAATGTTCAAGGCTTTACTGCAGGATCTGGTTTCCAGACTGAGAAGAGGAGAAGCAAATGAGGTGAGATAGGTGCTACCAACTCTCAGTATCACTGTGTTGAATTTTCTATACTGAGACAGGAAGAAAGGGGCAACAGATGTTTGGTGGATTAGAAGTTTTTACTACAGAAAGGGAAAGTATATTAGTTTTTTCTATAAAAAGAAAGAAAATCACCAAATAGATTCAGAATGAACTTGACCTAGATCATCATCATACCCTCTATGATTTATTCTGTGTCATATTTATGTAAAATTCCAGTATTAATTATAACACACTTATATAAAAATTATAATTATTATCAAAAACATGAATAAAGTTGAAATATGATGAAAATAGATTGCATACTTTATGAAAGGTTATGAGATTTAAAATAATATTTGATTTTTATAATAAATTTTATATGTATATAAAATATATTTAAAATTACTGGAAAGATATTACCTAATTGTTAACAATGATTAACTTTGGTGTCAGGTTTAGGGTTGATATTTAGTTTCTTTATTTTATATATCAATGTTTACTAAATTACCTAACATAAACATCAATCTATTTGTATAGTAATTAAGAAAGTATAAAGAGCCTTTAAATATTACAGGTGGAATTACATTTTATTGCATTCAATCTTGGCTCTTATTTTATGTACAGCAAATAAATTATTAGTCAAAATTATCCAGATATGCTTCTGGTATCTTAAGCTGATTTGCAAAAATTTAAGAGAAAAATAGTAGATATGATTCTGGAGCTACATAACTGATATAGGGTGATCTGTACTATTACTGAAGACAATGGATACTATGCCACAGTAACATAAAGAGCCATAATAGCACATAAGTGTCTCACGTTCTCCAAAGGCATTTAAGCAAAATGTCTGAAACAAGTGTTGCATTGAAAATATAAGCCCTTATTTCTTCTCTAAATGGCTTAGTTGGTTAAATATTTTGGTCCTTCATTATTTGTCTGTCCAGAGCTTGAAGTCCTGCTTATTTGTGATTACCATCAACTTAAACAAGAGAACAAACAGCTTAGTTTTGACCATTTTTAATCTTCACTGTATTAGTGTTATGAATAGCTTTTTAAAGCATCTTTTTAAATTAACTTGCTCTAGTTATTTTTATTTGCTATGCCACTACAAAAAGAGTTTTAAAAAATCCACTGGCATTAGTGTCTGTATTCTTTGTTTTCAAGTTACCAAATTGTGATTACACGTCCTTAAACATCAAATAGAACTATTGATTTTAGGCAACTTACAACTAATGTTTAGTAAAGTAAACCCAGATACTTGCCTTCATTTTTCTCTCCCCAGTAATGAAATGGCTTCCTTTGGTCTATGGATATAACCAGAACATTTATTTCATTTTATTCTATTTTATTTATTTATTTATTTATTTATTTATTTATTTTTGTAGAGGCAGAGTCTCAGTTTATTGCCCTCGGTAGAGGGCCATGGCGTCACAAGTCACAGCAACCTTTAACTCCTGGGCTTAGGCGATTCTCTTGCCCCAGTCTCCCCAGTAGCTGGGACCACAAGCACCCACCACAATACCTGGCTATTTTTTGTTGCAGTTTGACCGGGGTCGAGTTTGAACCCGTCACCCTCAGTATATAGGGCCAACACCTTATCCATTGAGCCACAGGTGCCACCCTAGAACATTTTGTCATGCATTCTTTGTTACCTATGTGTTCCCTGGAACTCTGTCCAGCATATCAAGAGTTCAAGCAACCTGTAAGCAAGAGTATAACTTGCTGTTCACTCAACATGTGTCCATACATTCAATTGAGAATGAAACAATAAACACTGGACTAGACAATTTATCATTCTCTTGCACAGCAGGCATTATGAACTTTGCACCAACTCTCCTTGCCGCCAAAGGCCCAATGGTGATACAAAAGCAGGCCCTGGTGAAGGCTGATCTATGTTAGAGCTGCAGAGCATCAAACTTAGGAAACTCTCAATACTATAATGGGCTGCTGGCACATCCTCCTGAAGAAGACATTATTTTTATTACTTTAGTCAGGAAATCAATCTGCTTTCTGATCCAAATGAGATGACCACCTCTGTCTTCCAAGGCTGCTTATTGTAAAAACATCCTTACAAAAACAGCACCAGATGGATAGAAATGCTAAGATTTGCTCACAATGTTGGGCATCTTCTATAGGTCTAGACATGGGTCACCCTCTGATAATAATGGCCACTACCTGGAAATCTGAGTCACTCTTTAGACATTAGGTAAATGACCATTTTTTGCTGTATTTTAAGACACAAAGTGGACAAGCTCTTTTTTTATGTACTTCAATCTCTTTCATTTTCATAAGACTAAAATCCCATTCTACATAAATATATGCTAGTGAAGTATATTATGCCAAAACTCAAATGAAACAAAACCCTAGCTATTTAGCACTTGTGTATGCCTTCACCTTTAAAAAGCTGAATAAAAATGCATCCCTACTTCAGCATTATACAGATGTCATTGACAATGCAACAGATGTGGTGAGGATATGAATGATAGAGGAGTTCAATCATATTTTATTCATACATTTTCAGTTTTTATGTGCAGAAAGCAGTTGTAGAATTCTATGTGTTACATGATTAGGGGTACAGCAAAGAGATAGGAATGCCTCTTTCATTATTATCATTCAGTCATAGGCAAACTGCATGCTGTATTAGAAATGTTGATATTTCCCCATCACAAGTTATATAAGATGTCCCAAATTCTAGAAAACTATTTCCATACTTTGCAGATAGAATTAGTCATGTAGAAGTTCCAAAAGATATAATAATACCAATATAGACACTGACAAGTACTGGTTGCTTTAGAGAGTATAGTTCATTTACTGAAACCTGCCCAAGTGTAACCAAGCTGACGATTTTGAGAGTGCAGGTATTTCTTTCATGATGCCTTTATTCTGTTCTTGAAAATGTTAGAATTGTTATTCATGCAAGGAAAACTGAGTTGCGGTTGAAAATTCAGATACCTCCATAGTCACATTTTTTGACCTGAATTTTGATACTAAATTTCCTACAGCCATTAGATGAAACAGCCAGTGCATGCAAAATGGGAAAAATATAAAACAGTGAGGACGACAATTCCATTTCTGAAAACACTCAGAAAGCACTTTCTTAAAGCCCTGTGAAATTACTTCAATGAAATTGCAACATCACTACTGAGCAAATCAATAGTATTAAAGATGAGATAACTGCATTTTGACCTTTATCTTGGTCAGCTTTATTGGAAGGGAAAGAAAGCATGAGAACTTAATGGAAACATCACCATATCAAGGAATGTATAGCGGTAGCATTGTCTAAAACTTAGCTTGTACCTCCACTGACCTCAGTAGAAAGTGAACATCTGTTTAACATTGTGAATGTTCAGTGTGGCATCTGCCAGAGGAATTTGCAAGTGATAGTGCTGAAGTATTTTTCTTTTAATACTAAACCTTTAAAATATTACCATGGCCCTTATGAAGAATAAAATTGTAAGTGTGCTGCACAGCGATTGGATACATTTAAAATTCCTTCCTATGTCTCAGATGTCCATTCTATGATGGTGATATTTTAGGTCCTGGATTTGGCTGACTATCTGTTTTTAACCCTTGCTCATCATCTGCTGTTTGGACACAATTTTGTTGAATGGTACTCTGAACATGCATATTTGTCTGCAGATGGATTAGAGCAATTTTGGAAGTGTAGGAAGTTAAGGGTTAAAGTTTGGCTAACATGGTCGTTCTTTGATTTCAGACAGAGTTTTCAGGAACATTTTCTCTCATTCCTTCATGATATTTTTGCTTTCAGTTTGTAACTTACTTTTTAATCAGCCCTTTTTTCAAGCTCTTTGATCTGCTCATAATGAGCCAACTACTCCCTGGAAGATACTTCCAAGATCTGTGCATCAGTCCATGTTTGGGTTATAATCCCAAATACCCAGCACTGATAACATCTGTCCTGAGTTTCAGTTATAGGAGTAAAAAATTAGAAATAGGATAGGACAAACTGAGTTCCTATGCCCATTCCATAAGCCGACACAATGTATTTCTTTCAATTTAAGTAACTATTTCAATACTCCCAGCAGTGAGAATAATAGATTCACTAATCTTTTATTATTAATGCATTAAAATATCCTATTGAAGTAATACTTTTCTTGATGTAACGACAAACATCAATTGTTAAGGGACAGTGCAATGTCAGCTCATAGTAACAAAGTTTTCTCCTTTACTACGGTGCATTATATACTTTGTCTTTGACAGCATTGTGTTCTGATTGAGAGGTTATTTCCTATTCTTCCATGGGCCAGAAGGATCATAAAGGAGGCAGATTAGACTTTAATATCACTTTTATTGGGTCCTAAGGACACACTCTCCACTTTATTCTATTATTTGTATCAGAATCATCCTCTGAGACAAAGGAAAGGGGGGTGAGGATATCAACACATTCAATCATTTATCCACAGACACATGGTTATATACCTGCACAGTAATTATTAGATCTCATAGTATACAGACATTTAGGGGAAAAAAGTTATGGGAGAGCAAAAAAGAACATATATATCTCTTGGTTTTTCAGGTAATTTTATTTTATCTATCCTATCATGGTTGCCAAAGGTTAAATGGTTGGTTCGTAGGTTTTCTCAAGGAGGGCTGAGACTAGATAATTACCTTAATTATCCAGAGTCCTAATTAATCAAATGAATAGCAAAGATGCCTAATTAAGGTGAAGAAAGACTGAAAAAGGTAAAACTCTAAATGTATTGCTTGGTCAGCTTGAGGAAACAGGCAATTGAGCAGAGCAGGGAGCTATTCTGAGAAGATGTAGAAACTCAATTTTCTCTGTACTTTACCACAGGTTAAAAAATATTCTTGTGTTCCAAGAAGATTAGGGTAGCAGGAGATATCTTAGTTGTGTCCAGAAGTTGTACCATTTATTTGCTAATTCATTGATTTGTGTATTTTATAAATAATTGCTAAGTTTACCTTTTGAGACCATTGTAGGCAGCAAAACAGACAAATTCTAGGCATTATCTTTGTCCATTCTACATAAATTCTAGTCCATCCTAGCCCATCATCCTAGTGCATTCTACTACCATGATAATATGTTCTAAGGAAAAAAGAAGAAAAGGCTAAGAAAAATCTATAATATTTCAGGTTATATGAACTGTGGAGAAAATTAAAACAAGGTATGGAAAAAGGAAGAAAAATTGAGGCACGTGCATTATAATTTAAATACCATTACATCTGAGAAGAGAATTTAAGGGATGACGGAACAAGAAATTTCATAGCTAGTATAAATCAATTTGGCTTGGGGCCTGTAGCACAGTGGTTACAGTGTCAGCACATACTCAAGAGTGGCGGGTTTGAACTCAGTCCAGTCAAACTAAGCAACAATGACAACTGCAACAAAAAAATAGCCAAGTTTATGGTGGGCACCTGTGGTCCCAGCTACTCGGGACCTGAGGCAAGAGAATCACTTGGGCCCAAGAGTTTGAGGTTGCTGTGAGCTGTGGCACTACAGCAATCTCTTGTGGGTGACATAGTGGGGCTCTGTCTAAAATAAAATAAAATAAATTTGAGGGTGAGGAAACATGGGCAGCAAATTAAGCAATCATGAGAGGTATTCAATCAATACTACTATGGCAGTGTGACAGAAAAAAGAGAAGAAGAGGGGCTTCAGGAACTTCTTCCAGGGCTGTAATTATTCAGGCATTAATCCATTGTTGATATTATCCCACAGGTTTGTAAGGCTTGGATCACTATTTTAAACTATTTTATAAAAATAATAAAAAATTATTATTAAGAATAATAAAAATTTATATTTATAAATTTTGTTCACCTACCTACAAGTTCAATGACTTACATTTGTCATTTCCATTTGTTACTAGCTCATCTGGTAAATGCTTCATTTCAGTATTTTATTTTTGAATACTAAAATTTTTTATTAGTCTTTTTATAATTTTACTTTTATAAATAAGTTTTGTATTTTTAAATTTATCTTGAATATGTTTTCCTTTGCCTTGTTAGATCTGGGTATAATAGTCATAATAGCTGCTTTAATGGGCTTACCTGATGACTCCAGCACCTGACTTAACTAGTCTGCATTTGTTGATTGCCTTTGTCTTTGAAAATGGATTACATCCTTTCTCTGTACATCAGGTTATTTTTAATAAGAACCTGAATATTGTGGATATTCTATTGTGAAGATTCTGCATTTTGTTACATTCCTCTGAATAATGCTGATTTTTTTTGTTTTAGCAAGTAACTGACTTTAACCTGTGGAGATTCTGTCTTTCCTGCTTCTATGAACTTTATTAAACCTAAGTGTTCATCTGCTTAAATCTTTCTCACATATGTGTGGCTCAAGGATTCACCAGAAACTTGAGGAATATTCACACATGGAGTTGGGGATTCACTTCTCTCTAGCTTTATCCCCTCTAGAATTTCCTTGTACTTTGCCCACTAGCTTTCATCACCAGAGTTCCTTTCCCTGGTTTATCCCAACAGATTAAAAAAAAAAAAAAAGACTTTCTAATAGAATTTTATCTATCCATGCCATATCCTATATTACTTTGGCCTATGTTGGGACAAAGGCAAAAAAATAAAGGCAGTGGTGAGAAGTTATTCCTATGCTAATCAGTTGTGTGCATTTTGACTTCCCTTCCAAATATGTCTGCTTTTATTTACTCTCCAGAGTACTCAGATATCCCCAGAAATTATAGTTTTTACACAATGTAAAGTGGGATTCTCTTACTTTTTAAAAGCATCACTTTGGCTGTTGTATTGAGATCAGACTAAGAGATGCAGAGATTGAAAGCCAGTTATAATGATAGTGAACTAGTCCTGGCAGGAGAGTTTGGTGGCTTATACCAGTCATATAGAAGTACAGAGAGTTCTATAAAATATTTTAAAGAAAAACCAATAATATTGTTAATGGATTGATTTTTTGTGTAAAAGATAAAGAGAATTTAAGAATAACTACAAATTACTGTCTTGAGTAGCAGTCATTGTTACTAAAATGAAGAAAAATTAAAACAACAAAAAAGTAAATTTTCATGATAGGCATACAATGAATTATAATTTTAAGTATTGATTGTTCTATTACACATACAATTGGAAATGTCAAGTTATATAAACTATGGAAATATTCAAAATTCATAAATTGTGATTGAAGCAAAACCATCTAATGGTAGAGAAAATTGAGTGGTTTGGGGTAATTTTGACACTGTCTCTAAACTCAATGCTTAGTTCTGTATAAACCTGTTTCAGTATTTGGCTTTTTATCATGAGACAGGGTATTCTACCAAATAAAAGTATAGAACCTTAAGCCATGTTGCCAGTTTAAGTCCCTGTTCACCAGGTATGTAACTATAATTATTTTTTGGTGATAGTTTTCTGTGTAATAAACTGCATAACATCTTATTGGCTTAAAACAACAAACATTTCATTATTTTTCATTACTCAATGTGTTGACTACAGCACACACATATATATCTTTTCATGGCTGTGCTTTTGGTGTCTCATGTAGGTTTAGTAAGATGGCAACTGGATCAGAAACATTAAAGATGGCCTCACTTTTGTCTGATACCTTGGAGGATAGATTAAAATCTGGGCTCCCCTTTCCTCCTTTGAAAGGGCCTTTCATGTGTTTTTGTTGGTTTGTTTGGTTCTTGTCTATGCAGTATCTTAAGCAGAATAGCTGAGTGACTCATAGGGTAAACCAGGGTTCCCCATAATATAAACACGGAACCCAACAGGCTTTTCTCAGTGTATATTTGACTATCTCAGTGTCTATTGTTGTATTATATTAAACTGAGTCACATGAGCTCAGAACCAATGCGGGAAGTAACTATATAAGAACTTAAATTAATGGTGGCTTACCGAGTCTTTCTTGGAAGACTAGATACCACAGCAAGTTACTGGACTTCTTTGTTTCCCAATTTATTTAATTGGAAGTATAATATTAACAGTTTTTACATAAGATTTTAGTGAAAATCACAAAAATTTATAAAAGACATGTTAGGGTGTGTCAAATATTAAAAACACTTTACTAGTATTATGTATTACTTTAACTGTTCTTCAAAAATTTTATGTTTTGCATTGTTTGGAACTAGAATATAGGATTTGCCATCTGTCTTTTTTGGTGGTTAAAAATATACCAATATTATTGCATTTCTCTTATTTATCATGTTAGATTATGTATGACTTCTATTTCCTAACTTAAAACAAATGAAAAAAAGCTACTTGACATTACTGAAGCCATCATTTCCCCAAACATCTCTTACAAGGTGATTTTCAAAGAAGATATTTAAATGCATTTTTCATATTTATTTGTAATGTAGTTGATTAATTTCACCATCCAATTGAATTTTAATCATTCTTTATATAACTGGATTCTGAACTGATTTCATATAAAAGAAGATCCTTGTGTCCTCTGGTACTTGACTTCATGTGAAAGTCAAAAATTAAATAAGGGAAATTCCAGGCATTAAAGTTTTCACAGGTGGAGAGAAGATTAGTAGTTGTTTCACAATTCCTTCTTCTGAGGAAGATTTGTGGATATTGAGGGCATTTATAATGGGTGAGAATAGGTAACTATGCAGATCTTAGCTCATTGTCCAGGATGAAAAGAAGTGACTAAAATCCTTTCCTACTTTTTTCTTGTCCCTGTGTTATGGCTGATGTTAGTCATTATTTGCAGAGAAGAGGTCGTTCTCTAAGGAACAATCCCTGAGACTTCTAGGAACTTGCCTCAAATACCTTCACCCTCACTTTAGCAATCAGTTTTGCTTTAATCTATTTTGTATATTGGATTTCTGTGTAAGAGCTTTTTAAAATAAAGTTTCTAAGATTTTGAAAACCACTATTGTTTTAAAAGTCTGTTCTATAATTTGATCATAAAGTCTTACAATTATAATTAAAATGTCTTCAGAGGTATAAAAGAATCAGGCCAGAGGGGAAGGATCACTTCATAAATTCTTTGCTTCCCTAACAGCTCAACTTAAATTCACATGAGAAACAGAAGTTTGTGAACAGGGAAAGAGGAGATGTAATTTTGGAAAATGTGATGTTGTAGGGTCAGGCAAGCCTAGGAAAATCCACACGGGGAAATCTTTTGATAAGCTAAGGATAATATAAGGTCATTAAATTCTCAGGAGGTTACAAAAGTGTGTAGGGAAAGCTAGATGTAATGATAATGAAGTAATGCATTTGATAATGAACAATTGTACTCTAATATGATGCCTTGAGTCAGTCATTTTCCTGATTTTTACATTTTCTGAAATGATGTGGATTCATATATAAAAACACAGGCCTCTAACTACCTGACAAGGACCATGTCTGCCTTTATACAGCAGGTAAATGTATGTTAGAGAATATACAGGTGTTCTCAAATGCAACTTCATGGGGATCTTGTCTGGTTTCCTGAATTGAAATCAGCCAATCAGCTAAATTTCAGTGTGTACTATGTGAAACAGGTGCAGCCCAAGTACTCTATTCCTTTCCTTTTTGGAGGCAGAAAAGAGATTTACTTGTAATCTTTTTCAGAGGAAAATATTCAGGACTGTTTGAGGACTGTAAGGAAATAAAGTCCAAATACATATACCCAAAATACTTAGTGTAGAAAACATTGTTAAGCATGGCTTAATCATTACGTTTGGGATCAATATTATTCTTAAATCTTAGGGGGAAAAAAAGAAAAATAAAAATACTCCTTAGTGGTTAGCTGGCTAATTGACTTATTTCCTTTTATAATAAAATAGTAATCCCCTGAATCTGAAAGCCTTTTACTTTAGATAACAGCTATCAATGTAGTAGATATCAGAGGAATAAAGATCTAAAATTATATTCCAGGCACTCTCTTATTTTACACAAAGTTGGGCAAGGCATCTTAGTTGTCATTTGCAATTACAGGTAGTAATGCCCACGTTCCTGCTTGTATCTTAGGCACAGTAACTTGCTGCACAAAGTTTCCCTACACTCCAGAAAGAACCAAGTCAGTTTTCTCAATATGTCCTTTTCCCAGCGTTACAGCCTCTATTCTCTCCATTCATTTATTCATCGTAGCATTGGTGTTTGTGTGGTGAAAACGAGAATTTCTCACTCACCCAAGGCAGTCTTATAACATCTTTCCAAGTTCTGACGATTGTGTTGAATGTTTTTGAAGTGTTTGGAGCTGCAGCTGTTAAACTTCACACTTGAAATGATATGGTCAAAAAGAAAGCAGCAAGAAAGCATGTAACATTTTTGCAAAACTCATTCTCCTCTTTTAATCTGGTGAATTTAATCTTATTGAAGCAGCAAATACTTCTCACCTGTTCAGCAAACATCACCTTTGCTGAAACTCTTGAATGTTTTCTCTCCATTTTGGAAATCTGTTTCCTCTTCAGGAAATTCGTGACCATACTAAAGAACTTACAGCTACTTCTGATAAGGGAAAAGTGAAGTGTGAATTTGGGGGCTCAAATTTTTTTATGAGACTTGAGAAGATTCTATTATAACATGTCAGGGAAAAAGTTAGAAAACATTCTAGCTAGATTGCATTCTTTTGTCAATATGACATATTGCAGAAAAATATTAATTATTAATAAAATGGGAACTCTAAAATATATTTATAGAGTTCCCAGTTCTTATTGATTCTTACCCACTCTAACTCCCAATTTGTGTGTAAACTCTAGGTATTTCAAATAAAGTTACCTCAACCTTTTATGAGAAGCTTCTCTATAAATGGATATGTTATGCTATATAACTTTTCATTTAGATAAATGTAACTACATTAAATACCTTTAGCTACCTTTTTGTGGGCTACTGTAAATGTAACTAGATTAAATACCTTTAGCCAACTTTTTGTGGGCTACTGTAACGGTCTTTTAAATAGGAGAAGAAAGCTATTCTTAGGATGATAAACCAATAACTGTCTTTTATTTCATGTTTATTAAGAACTCTCTTTATATTTAATGTTCACAAAAAACCAAAGAGTTAGGTTTAAGTGTCATGGTTATTTTATACATGACGAAACTTGCTTAGAAAGACAAAATAATAAAGTTATATAACAGTTAAATGGTTTACAAAGAATTTAAATGAAGGGCTTTTATGATATTAGTCTGTGTCTTACTCACTACACTTATTAATAAAAGAGAGAATATTTGATATTTAACTTGGTAGGTCATAACACATTTAACTGAAGAATTTTATCTTCTAAGCAGTGAAAAAAAGGCAATATTTTTTGATGGACTACCTACAGATCTTTAAAGCAATTGAATTAGACAAGAAATTTCTTCAACTATTTTTCAGTTCATTCTTATTAAATTTTGGTTCTAAACCAATAAACCACCAAATCTCCAATTCAAGTCCTCCTCATCTCCCATTTTGGCTTGCTTCCAAGTTTGAATTGCTATGGATTGTTGGGTGCTTCTGAGTGATAATCAGGGATGCATACGTACTATAAGTGTATTTGTAGATAGGAGACACAACACACTTTGCTGTTGAAGCTAGGTCTAGTACAGCTCAATAAGTTAAATCAATATTTATCCCCCATCTAGTTATATTTGTCAGAATTTCAGAACTTTTACATTTTGTAGAACATTGCTAAACATGGTGGATAAATATCAGAGATTGTAAAGCTGGGAAGCTGGGTATAAAAAAAAAACACAGCTACCTACCCCTTTTTTTTTTTTTTTCAAGACAGAGTCTCACTTTGTTGCCCTTGGTAGTGTGCTGTGGCGTCACAGCTCACAGCAAACTCCAGCTCTTGGGCTTAGGCGATTCTCTAGCCTCAGCCTCTCGAGTAGCTGGGATTACAGGTGACTGCCACAATGCCCACCTATCTGGGTTCGCACCTACCACCCTTAGTATATGGGGCCGGTGCCCTACTCACTGAGCAACAAGTGCTGCCCCCTACCTTTCCTGTCTATATCTGTACTCAAACAAATTTCTTTTCTAAAAATTTAGTTTCATGCTATCTCAAGATCACTTTTTCCATTTTGAGTATAAGACGGACTTTTGGAAGATTAGGTCAAGATGTAAAAACATAATAGAGAGAACATGTTATAAGACACATATTTCTGCTGATCAATAATTCAACCTTTTAGATCAGTGATTCAATAAAATAAAAAATTGATTACTTTTGTACTTTTAAGTCATTTTCTAATAGGCTATATGAAGCACATTGGTCAGGCACTCTGTTTTTGTACCTTCCTACTACATCTTCAGAACCTAGAAGAGAATGATTGACAGGTTGGCTAGAGCTACACAGGATAGACTAAAATAAGGTATTAAGGAAGTTGTAAGAAATTTTGTACTGACAGAGGTAGGTGAACAGGGACTTTTTTTCCTGATAAACTATTTGGTATAGTCCGAGCAGTACCCTGCAGAAGGTATACATCCAATTTGTCATTGCTTTTTTTCCTGCAGTTAAAGTAGAACTAGCACAAACAGAATTAGAATAAAAACTTTTTTTAAAATACAATGAAATAAGGAAATTAGACAATGATCATCAATTGTCACTGAAAGAATACAAAAGTGAAGCCATCAGGTAATACTGATTAATACACATGATGCAAATTGTGACAAAAAATTGACCCGAAATGAATAGAACTAGCCTGTAATCTACCTACTAGATTAGAGGAAATGCAGGAATGAAAAATACATGTAAAGTGTTGCCCCACAGGGTTCATTAGCAAAGCCCAGAAAATAGAAATATTGCAGAAAAGATGACACAGTATTGTTAAATAAAATGAATTACACAAAAAGAAACAGAGTGAGAGAAAGAAATACTGATGAGTAAACCTTCTTTGAACACATTTGGGAACATTTACATACTGACAGCATATTTGATATTAATGACTGCATTATGTTTTTAGTGTTAAAATATCACTGCAGTTATGATTTTTAAAAGAATTATTTCATATAAAAATAAGCACCTGAACACTCAGACATTTGTAGAATTTCTTTCAGAACAATCTATCTTTGGATAGAAGAATAGAAACACATTTACTTTGGGTTCTTTTTTTACTTTTTGATAGCTGGGTCGTGACTACATGGGGATTCATTGTCCTATTTACCCAAGTTTTGTTTATGTTTTAATTTTTCCAATTGGGGAAAAACGTGATCTGAGAAAGATAATTGTCAAAAATTAGGTTACATTGCTTGTGTTTCTAAGGTAATTAAAGTTCAAGTTGCAGGTAAGATCCGCATCTCGGGGTGAGGTATTTTATACCCCTTCATTGTTCCCATTGGCGAGAGCTCACCATCCCCCTACCCTCCTCCACTTTCCCCCTTTCATCTGAGGGGTAGAGATTCCTGGGCTCTGTTCCCTACCACCTTGAATATACTTGTGTTTTTCTCTTGTGCGGGCATATAGTTGTTTCTTTACTGGTTTCATATTAGAATTGAGTACATTGGGTACTTGCCTACGTACTATAAGTGTATTTGTGCACTTCAAAGTGTACAAATTTCTTTGTACAAATTGTCAAAATTCTTATGACACTTCTCTAAGAAGAATATGTGTCAACACCATCCAGGTACATACAAAAGATGTAAAGTATCTTTCTTTATTGCTGAATAGTATCCCATTATATATATATATATATATATATATATATATATATATATATATATACACACACACATATATATACCAGTTTCTTAATCCATTCATGGATGATGGGCATTTGGATTGCTTCCATGTCTTGGAAATGAGCTGCAATAAGCATTCTAGTGCAATCATCCTTGTGATGAAATTATTATTTTTTTTTCCTGCTGGGTAGATACCTAGTAACAGGATTGCATGATGAAATGGAAGGTCTACATTTAACTCTTTGAGGATTCTCCATACTTCTTTCTATAGAGGTTGTATTAGTTTGCAATGCCACCCACAGTGTAAAAATGTTTTGTACCCTGATATTAATCTGAGATTAAAATTTTTTAAAACCCTTGAAATGTACATTACAAACCATTGTGTATCTCTGAGGAGTAGAGATTCCTGGGCCCTATCCCAAACTTATAAAATCACAATTTCCATCCCAGTTACTCGGGAGGCTGAGGCAAGAGAATCGCCTAAGCCCAGGAGTTGGAGGTTGCTGTGAGCCGTGTGATGCCATGGCACTCTAACGAGGGCAATAAAGTGAGACTCTGACTCTACCAAAAAAAAAAATCACAATTTCCAGGATTTTCTTATATATAGATAAAGGTTTTTGTCTTGTCCTTTTAGGCCACAAGTAGATTCCACAGGTGCTGAAATATTAACCAAATCAATTCCCCAGAGCAGATGAACACTTGGAGTATAAGCAATCTTATCCATTTACTTCAGTGTGCCTTACAAATAGTATCATTTCTATGTGTTCTAGAATTTGTAAGGGGGTGAGAATCATTGATATTCACCCTTTATTTTAAAAAGTTCTGACACAAAAATAGAGAAATAATGATGCAGCTGCTAGGATAATTCACATTTTTTTATTATAATACATTTACATTTTGCTAGTATTATAAACTGAAAATGTATTGTGGAAAAAATAAAAAAGAATTAAAAAAATATGATTGTCAACATAATCTTTGTGGGGGGAGAAGCAAGCAATATAAGAAGCAGTCATAAATAATGTTTACCTTCTTGGTTTCATGCATAATGATTTTGGAAATTAGGAAGATTCTTTATTATTAAAATAAATAACTACTCTAGAGATTTTCATGTGTTACCAGATAGTTGCAATTAACTAAATCTCTATATGTAATATTTAGTTTACAGAAAATGCAGGATATAAAGAAGCTTGTCAACACTCCAAGAATGCAATCAATAAAGTCCAGAATAAAGCAACTTTAACATACAGTTGGCCCACTATTTCTAAAATTAATCAAAAATAAAAATGGTGGTTGTGGGCAAGAGGGACATACTGATCAAATGCAATATGTAAATATGTTTTCACAATTCAGATTCCATTCTCATCTGTGGAAACAAAGAGAAGAAAATGTTTGGAAAATATTATTTTCATTCTGACTAAGGATTCTAGGCATTAATTATCCCAGTTTTCCCCCTAACAGAAACACATTTATAATGAAATCTTTATCTACTAAGAATTCTAACTAACTTTCAGTCAGCTGTGCAATAGTAACTATTAACCACAATCTAATTTAGGTTGGAGGTTTAATAACAGCCATGCCATTGCCCAAGAGGGTCAAACAATCTTTTTTTTTTTTCTCTACAATATCTCACTACCTTCAAAACTGCCCAGCACATGGTAGGTTCTATAAAGTTGCATAGTTTCCCATAGTCAGTAAACATGTAACTATTGTGAGTTTAGTGACCAGGGATGTTTTGTATAAGAGGTGGAGTAAATTGTCAACTATTAATTGATAAAAGTAGAATTAGGGGCAGTAAGTCAAATACTACTACATAACAAACCACTCAAATTTTAATAGCTTACAATGAAAATAACATATTGTTTACAAGCCTACAGTTCAGCTAATCCAGTGATAAGTTAGTAACTTTCCTAAATTGAAAATTAACATGAAGTTTTTACCTAATATAGCATTCATTTTTCAATTTTTTTCTTTGATTTAATAGTATTTTTCACTGTATTTGTTTCCCTATGTACATGTGGTTTTTGCATTCAATTTTCATGTCTTCGGTGTTTATTTTAAGCTGTGGAGGTTCATAACCTTCTTTGTTTCTATGGCATTGAATGAAACTATAGAATTTACTTGTGTATTCTATTTTGGATCTGAGTAATGCTTTCTCACAATTAGATTGTGATTATGCATTTCTAGCCAAAATACTTTCAAAAAGTTAGCTTAACTTTGTTAGGATAGCATATTTGGAGGTATTCAATGTGTATCTCTATATGATTGATAATTTTATTATTGATTGCCTGTTTAATTTCTCCACTTTATAGTTATGATGTTTTCCACTTACAATTAATTAGTGATAGAAGGAGACTCTTTCAGACCATGTAGAACATATTAGTGCTTGATTATTTCCATGTCCTTGTCAAATTGTTCCTTTTATTATTCTATAATATTATTCTTCATAAATTTTAATATTTTGTCTCAAGCTCTATTTTTATCTCAAAATATTTCACTTCATCATATTTTATTAATTTATTACTTATTGACTGAGGGATAGATAGATACTGATCTGTTAGTATATTCACTGAATATACACCCTTTATTTTGGAACTTTCTCTTTGTGGACAATTCCTTGCAAGCAATCTTTAGGCAAATTTTATGTTTCGCCAATGTGAGAATGTTTTCTTAACTGGGTGACTGAATTATTACATTTTTCATGATTTCTATTATCTTCAGAGTTCTCATTATATTTTTATTTATGCTTTTTGTTTAACACTCTCTTCTTTTTATGAACTTTTTTTGCATTTTCTGACTTTTCCTAAACATTTTGTAATGTTTTCCCTTACACTTTCTAAGTTTCTCTTTATAAACTGCAGAATATAAAAATATTCTTTTAGTTTATGCTTTAAAAGTCTATGTAGAGAGAGGTGGAGAAAGATGTCGGACTAGAGACATCTCCTTACTAGCTATTTGCAGTGAGACAGGGGAGAGTCCCACTGCGAGTAGCTGGTAGAAACAGTAGGAAACTCTAGGAGCCAACCAAGAGGTCTGGAGCTGAGGAAGACCAGCACACCTGGGTATGGGCAAGGGCCAGTTGTCTGGCCCTACTTTAGACAAATATGGACAGGAAAGGATTATTCTGCAGTTTTTTTAATTTGGATTGAGCTGTTCACTGGACCTACCTTGGAAGGGCTTAAACGAACAAGTAAACGCAAACAGTATCTGGTGGCTGGGATTGAATACCAGGTGGGGTGCTAGATGGGCACCACCATTGTGGGAAGGCTGCGTGGGAGGAGTGGACCACAGGATCCTAGTGCATAGCAGGCTCTGATGCACCTGAGGACCTTGAGCATCCATCCTTGGGATGAACTGAACAGCCACTACACTCCCAGGAAGGCCACTATGTTGTTGGGGGGCATTGTTTGACATGTCTCTTTAGGAAGCTGGAGAGAGTTTCAGAACCTTAATCTCACAGGGAGTGAATGCTGATGAAGTGACCAAACCCTGACTGAGTCAGGAAGACAGGACTGAGTCTCCTCTGCAACTAGGGAGTGGCTTCTGGACCCCATGTTATATAATAAAACCAGTGTTCTACAGCTAATAATACCACATAATACCACAGCACCAATTGGTATCCAAACAATACATTGCTATACATATATGTATAGTGTGTGTATATGTATATACATGTACATATAATATACATATACACACACTATTACATACACATGTATATATACATGTATTATATATATACATATGCACACCCCACCTATTACATATAATATACATATACACACATATATAGGCACAAACATATAGATATTTTATTTTTGTTTCTTTTCTCAATTTTTTCTTTAGTTTTTTTTTCTACTTTTTGTTTTTGTGGTGGTTGTTTTGTTTGTTTGTTTGTTTTTTCATTTTTACTTTCTTCAATAGCAAAGACTCTTCTATTTTCGCTACAGTTTTTCAGCCCTTTTTATTCTTTCCTTCTTTTTCATTTATATCCTTTTTTCTCTCTTTTGGTAGACATTTTTCTACTTTTCTCATCTTTAGCACAGAAATCTCTCATATAAAAACTAAGATATCCCTTTTTTTCCCTTCATCTTATATAATTGCATTTTAATTTTGTCTATTTTTACTTCCCCCCCTCTACTTCTCTGAGGGCTAGAAGGTCATGACATTTGTCTGGCTGGGGGGGGGTCATTTCATTGGTTTGCCTCAAGGAGATCATGAGTTCATGGTCTAGGGTGTCATTCTAACTTTAGCCTTTAGAAAGACAGTATTGGTACATTCCCACTGACATACTGCTGTTTTTTTTCTATATTTGGAAGATGTAGGATCTTGCTTTTTCACAGGCTGGTAAGGAGCTCCTGGCTTATAGGGACTCACCCAGAACAGCGACCCAAAGTCCTAGGGTTTTGGATCTGGGTCAAAGAACTCTGCCTAATACCACTATTTCTCCTGTCAGTCTCTTTCTCTCTTTCTGTCCTTATTCTAGCCTTTTCTTCAATTCTTTCCTTTCACCCCCCCTTCTTTATTTCTCTTTACCTTTTTACTTCCTTTTTCCATTTTCACTCTTTACCCTTCTGTTCATTTTGGCCTATACAAAAAAGCCACTTAAACACTTAAGCTCAGAGACAAGGTAATTTAAAGTGAAAGAGGTAGTGAGAAGAAAAAGTAGGAAAAAGGAAATAAACAAGTAAGAAACACACATGAGGAAGAACCAACAGAAAAAAGTCTAGCGACATGAAAACAAGAACAGAGCAACCACCCCAAGGGATCATGAGTTAGTTACTACAGAGGATTTCACATATTGAGAATTAATGGACATGACAGAATGGGAATTTAAAAAATGGGTCACAGAAACAATAAAGGGAATTGAAGAGGAAGTGAAAACTAATCTAAATGAAATCGTAAAACAGAATCAAAAAATGGATGAAAGATATGGAGGATATAGAAAGGATATTGGAAGAGCTTAAGGAATTGAAGAAATCTATAAATCAATCAGGGAACTTAAACATGCAGTAGAATGAACAGATGAGACCATAAAGAAGAAAGAATCTCAGAGTTAGAGGATAAAGCTCTTGCGCTAAAGCAGGCAGTTAAAGAGGCAGACAATAAGGGAGAGAAACCAGAACATTTGCTCAGAGAATTATGAGAATTCACAAAGCATTCACTTATGAATTATAGGTGTCCCTGAAGACAAAGAAGGACATCCCAAAGGAATGGAAAACCTACTTGTGGATAACATAAATGAAAACTTCCCAAGTATCACTAAAGGTTCTGAAACACACCTTTCAGAGGAATATCAAATTGTAGATTGTCTCAACATAGAGCACCTCTAAGACACATTATAATGAACATGTCCAAAATCAAGATGGAAGAGAAAATTCTGCAAGGAGCCATGCGTATGTATGTGCCAATTTGACCTGTAGAGGCAGATCCATAAGGTGATAGCAGACTTTTCAGATGAAACTTTTTAAACCAGAAAAGAATAGTCATCTACCTTTAATCTTTGTAAACAAAACAATTTTGAGCCCAGAATTTTGTATCCAGCTAAACAAAGCTTCAAACTCAATGGAGAAATTAAATCTTTTACTGATATGAAACACTGAGGAAATTCACCACAACAAGACTAGCTCTACAGGAAATAATTAGACCTATTCTCCACACTGACCACCACAATGGACCACCAGCAAAGTAATCCCCTAGAAACTAAAGAGCAAATCCTAACTTCTGCAATGGCACAAAAGATAAAACTAAGCAATGGACTTTCACAAAATGAGATGGTATTGGAGATGTTACAAATCCAGTCACAAATATAGTTAGTAACTTGACTTAGTTCAATTCACAAAGCTGAGTCTTGATCTTCCTTGGGCCCCTCTCTATAGTTTAAAGCAAAGGTTTGGTTTCAGGATGCCTCCAGGAACAGGAATACTTCACTCTGCTTCTTGGAATTAACAAAGTGAGCAAGTGTCCGCCCAGGGGGCATTTTTAGCCATTGTTGCCTAGTAGAAGCCTGATTTCTAGCTTCCATGGACCAGTGTCAGACTGTCAGACCATCAGATGAATGCTTTTAGCATTACTTGTTTGTCTCTTTTATATCTGTTCATCTTCTGTGTTGGTTTGGAGCCAACTGTGTTATTTTCATATTGTGTTAATTCCTAAAAATTACTGGTTATGCTGACACAATAGTAACTAGTTATACTCATTATCCTTGAGAGTTTCACTTTTCTCTTTGGATCTTGGCTACTCTCTTAGCTCCTGAGTTTGTAATCACCATTAAATAAAATCAGAGATTTATTCTATGGCCCTAAAATTAGCTTTTAAGGTTAACACCTCTTGATTTGGGTGAACAATAAGGATTTATTGAGTCTCTAATTCTGGCCTCTCAAAAAACATCGGGAGTCATTTAACAAGCATTTCCAAAGAGACTAGACTATTACTTTTCTTGTTATTGTAATCGAAATTTCTTTAATTGCATGAAGTCTTATGAAAATAGCAATAAAGGTCTTTTGCATGTAAAAGACTTAACACATTTATTTTTCTCCCAGAATGATTGAATTAAAATTTGCTAGCAGTGAGAACTTAATGGCCAATTATTCTGAGCAATTATCTTTTATTTTCCTTTCTGGCTAGATTCTACCAGTTAGTATGACAACTAACAAGTATGTTTATTTGTGTCTTTTTTTTCTTTCTTGGAAGATGGGTTCTATTTCTTTCTTTTTTTCACCCTTTGTTCATGAAGGCTATAATATTGAAGTATAAATTAATAGTTTGATTTGCAGGAGTGTTTACCTCTTGTTCTGTTTTTGCAGTTACATAGTAACACTGTTAATTCACTGTTAAAATTCAGGATACGTAAGAAAGTTACTGAAAGAACATATTGGCACATAGGACCCAACTGCACAGATTGGTTACTGAATTAAATAAACTTAGCCCAGAACATGATCTGGAGGAATTAGACATGGAGTCAGGGACTTGCCTTTAGAGTTTCAGCAAAGTACAAAGAAAATTCTCTCTTGTTAGTGTGTAAACAAGAGTCATTATGGAGCTTGAATTTGTTGCATGACAAATTCAACAAATTCTTAGATTAACCAACTTGTGAGTCTCAGAAGGCAATGATAAAAAGAGACAAGAAAAGCACCCAGGTCCACCTGGGTCCAGTGAGGGGAATTCCTTTCAGAGTTTGCTAGAATCTACCTACATGAGGTTAAAATTTCACATGGTTTGTGGGCTTACTTATGATGTTATATGTGGATTTTTTAATAAAAATGGAAATTATTGTTTATAATTTGCACAAGATTTGAAATGATCAGTGCAGCAGTAACAGCATGATATTGGTTTACAATCATTGAATATTCTACACAATGCCTCATGGTCAGCTCTTCATCAATCCCATGGGGTAGAAGCTCTGAACAAGATGGATAGTAAAGGGCAAGGGACAGGACCAGAATTCAATTCTAGGTCTGTAAGCACAAGCAGTTTTCATATCTGAAGCTACCCTTTCTGTAAGAACTTTCCCCACATATTCATAGTAGCCATACTCTGTTACATGAATGTTAACAGTTTATACTTCAATTGGATATCCAAGAATGAGGATTAAATGGTTTTTGGCATTGGAGTGGAGAGAACATGTAGCCAAAGGGATAGGAAAACCATTTTTTTAATCATATATTTGATTCAAAGAGGGTAACGCTTGAGAAGAGAGAAGTTGCCTGTTATGCTATCCTGAATATTGTCCCTTGTGATGATAGAAAATTATACAGACAGGCTGTCTTTATTGCTCCCTTGGAAGGATTCATACCTCCAGGCAAACACATGCTACTAGAATGGTTACAGCAGATAGTGTTTGGCAGAAAGGAAAAGCCATCTCCTCAGAGAGGCATCCAATGCCAGATAGACTACCCTGAGAATTAATTAAACCTGCATGTGAGGGACAGAAGAGAGCCAAAGCCTGCCTAGGAGGAAGGAACAGGACCAACAGATACCACAGAGAACTGCTTTGAGATACCAGGTGTTTAGACACTGCGGTATTTGTGCCCTAACCGCCCATCCTTGGGGACTGCTTTAATCATTTAGACATTTGACAAGAATACTGAGTTTTCCACTGAAATAAAAGTCATGCATATAAACTGTATCTTAGAGTCCATCTCTAAGATTTGTTTAGCCCAAATCAGTACTGCTGTCATGCACAATAATTATAGCAGTAGGATTGTAATTTTTAAAACCAATGGGGTATTTTATAAAGATCTCTGTAAGATATTAGGGAATGAGTAGTCATTATCTAATTTTTTTCAAAAAATGCTAATTCATCATGTTATTATACTAACACAAAGCAACAAACAGGTGAATGGCCACACTTTGTCAGTTTTGGCATGTTGTAAGATCTGTTGTCTCAGATTTGCATGGTGCTATCTCTATCAGAACCAAAAAATAATTTATTATGCTAAAGAAAATGAGACTATTTTTAAGCTTTTTAAAACTATGAAATAAACCACATATACAGAATAGTATATAAAGTGAATTTATATGTTAACAAATAATTATGGTGGCCAGAAAAAACACACAACCTTTCCAACATCCTATATGCTTTCTACTCAGGGCAAGTACCCTCTCTCATATGATAGAAATAATCACTGTATTGACTTTGCTTTACTTTATAGTTTTGGTAAATATGCAATCTAAAAAGCATAACTTAGTTTTGCTTTTTTAAAACTGTATATAACAATAAAGCATCCCTAAATAAGTTATCTTCTGCATGCATTGTTTCTTTCACTCGGTATTGCTTATAAGATTTAAGAAAGATATAATAAGAAGGTTATTATGGGACTGGGTTATATTACTGGGAATTCAAACCAAAGTGTGGGGTTGAAAAGCCAAGCTATCGACTACAGTCTCAATTATGAAAGTAAATTTTTGGAGGAGAAAAGACCTCTGTATTACACATATCTCATTTTTTGTAAGCTGTTGTGAATCCTACTGCAAAGTTTAACATGATGGCAGAATCCATATTTATGAATGCAATGGAGATAGCTTATCTCCTGAATATCAGCGTAGTGGTCTTCCAGTTGCAAGACTGAAGTTAAATTTTTTCAGATCCCAAAGATATTTCCTCATTTATCCCTCTTATTTTCTGCTGTTCATTTGTAGGTGCACTTGCTTGAATAAAGTACCAAATGTTTTGGAGATACCCACTGTCAGATTCATCAAGAGTCCTTTTAGTAGCTATCAGGAGACATAAAAAAATGTTATATACGTGATACTTGTGTATGCAACCTGAGTTTCCCTTCACCTCTCCAGCTTAAGAATATGAAGGCATCATAGTATTAGTAATACTTTAATTCACCTAACACTTGCTTATATGTTTTTATTCAAGACTTATATCCACCATAGGATTATCTCCATATCTTTTGTATTGCTGGGAAATAGCCTCAAATATTTCCAAGGCTTCTTACATCCTCACAAAAATTCTCCTGCTACTGAGCATTAGCAACTTTGCATTTTCTGCCTAGCATTCTCACACTGTTGCCTTGTTCATTGGGTGGCAATATTATACCTCAAATCTGATGTAATACATTCCTCAAGATGATAAACTCTATGGTCTTCTATTGTAAAGTGAGTTCTAGCTTCCTTTTGATTTACTGAGTATTAGTCAACAATCATCATCATCTTATGGCTTAACATTTTACAAAATAGTTAGTGAATGAGCTCTTTCAGCTTTTATTTAAAGATTTCGTGTGATTTGGTCTTACAACTCTTAGGAGTTGGTCTATTTTGAAGAAAAATAATGGTGTCCCAAACAAAGCTGTACTCAGTCAGAATTGACTCTCTGAAGAGAGAACTTCCTAATTTAATCAATTAAGATGTGTTCTTTCCTGAGCCTTAGAGATTTCTCAGATAACTCCTCAGTCTTCATAGAAGTTTGACAAGTACTCTACAAATGACTGAACACTGTTGCTAAAAGATAAGCTTAAGATGGATGTCCAAACAATTGCTTGTGAGTCCACTATTGAAATTCAGGAGCGAGTCTATAATATAGTTGCCATGGTTACTAGCAATGTCTTCCCATTTAGTTTCTTCTCTGTTTGTGTGAGGCCATTTCTAATTTTATTGAAATAGAGGCAAAAATCAAGATGGAAAGCAGACTAAGGGATAAGTAAGTGGCCTATTCCCCAGATATAACACAGAGTTGGATAGGCCAAGTAGTCAATATGTATAAACATATTCTATTTTCACAAATATACTGACCCAGTAATATTAAAATAAAATATTCTTCTATGTTATTGACATACAAATTTTGCTAATAGCCATGTATTTTAGAAATGGACAGTACAATGGAAATAAGCACTGAGTTTGGAGTACAGAAACTTGATTTTGAGTCTCACCTCTGCCATTCACTCTCTTGAATGAGAGAGACCCCTAGGGCCCCGGTCTCGGTCGCCACACGGAAGGAAACAGGCATGACACAGATTAAGTACAAGCTTGCAAGAGATGGGCTAACCTTGGATACAGGGTAGCCTCGAGCCCCCTCCACAATGGCTATTTATTAAGGTTATGTACAACAGGTGTGGATAGTTAAGGTAATTACATATGGGGGCTGCATGCGTAAGGATTGCCACATGCTCCTTCCTCATGTGTTCTTTCCCCACAACCCCCATGAAGAAGTACCAAGCATCAATGTTTAGCACATATTTACTAAGGAGTGGCAGATCTTATCTCATTCCAGAATACTGAGTTACTTGGGGGATTGCCCCCAAGTTGCAAAACATCTCTAGGCTTGCCGGGAGACTGTCCTGTTCTCAGCATTTCCCTTTAATGTGATAAGAATCAATAACTGTCCTTGCAAACATGGTATCCATTGCTCTACACTCTGTGACACTGTAAGCTGTGTTTTTCTCTTCTCCTTCCCCAAATATGGAAGTTTGGTATAAGAGATAGGTGAGGTGTTACATATTCCTCACTTTCTCTGAAACCTCTATTTCATATGGTGATCCATCCTACTGAAGATTTACTTAGAACAGTCATCTGAAGGAGAATAAAAAAATTTCTTTGATTTTTAATAACAATTAAAGTACTTAATTAATGTAAGAGATACTGGATTTTGCCCAGAAAATTTTATCTTTTGAAATAAGATGGTATATGTTGAAGGATACTGGAAATTAGTACAGTATCGTTCCATACATTCATATAAGCAACATTAGTTCATAACGTATTATGAAAGTTAGGAGATGAAGAACAAAGTGGCTTTTTCCAATTAGATACAAAGCTGAAATTCAAATAATTTTATAGGCATTTTCTTAAGTGAACAAATCAAGAAAGAACATGAAGCAAACAACGGGATGTGAGAAGCATTCTTTAACTTTGTTAATAAATAAACTTCAGCGTATTTCAACTTCCCTTGGATTTGACATGGAAAAAGTGGCCTCTAAAAATAATTCTTTCAGACAAATCTTTTACAATTGGCAATTATTGAGTTGGAATTAATGTCTATAACACTGAGTTTTTTTAATGGCCAGACATCCTTAGGTGATGACTGACCTAAGCCTGATCACATTTAGTTATGTATTTCTATACCACTGGTCCAAATGCTTCTGCTCTTGTAAAATAAGTATTTCACCTGGGTGAGATAGAATAATTTATTTCTTATTTCCTGAAGTAACAAATTCATTGCAATTCTCTAGAAAATTAAAGTAAAATGTTGCTTATGTCTAACAGTGATGATCTTAAATTTGGCTTGAACTAACCAAATTAAATGAAATGGAAAAGCATAATTGCTAACTAAATTTTGACTCCTATTTATTGGGTCTGAAATCATTAAAGGTAACTGTAATAAACACTATCACAAATTCAGGTGCATCTGAAGAATATTAGCTTTTTATTAGGTATCTGTAATAATTTACCATCAGATACATAGGTATATTAAGAATGATGACCCTATTTATTTCATGCTTCCTTTAAAAAGTTATTTCTGAATTTAGAGAAATGAATGTTTTATACGTACAGTCATTATAATTCCATATTTCCCTGTATGATTATCCATCAACCAAAAAATTAATTTTGGGAAAGACTTTTTTCTTCAAGATTCTCATTCAGAATTCCAAAATTTAAGATTTAGGAGGAAGTTCAGTAATCAGCATATGAAGCTAAGTCATTTCAGGTAAGAAAACAAAAGGACCAAGGTATGTGTAAATTTCCTAAAGTTGTAAATCTAAGTTTTCAGACTTCATAAAGATATACCTACAATTAAAAGAAATATAGCATCAGTCCTATATTTGATGATCTGGTTTTTGAGCAAGATTATACTGATGTTGTATTTCTCCCAGCTAGGCCATTTATTTAACATTTGGTTTATCATCTCATAAACTATTCTGTGTTCATTATTCCTGTGACTTCTCTTCTGTTCCTGAAGCTACATGATTTAAGATATGAAATTTAGATTCATCTATCTTAAATTGTTTTACTAACTAGTTCTGTGGTTTTGGTCAAGTTACTTAATTTCTCTAGGCTTCAGTTTCTTCTTTTGTACATTGGAAATAATCGATTTGAATAGATCTATTAGATGTACTTATTAAATAAATTAATATGAATTTAACTATAATATATTCTTGTATGTAGAAGCATTAAGCAAAGAGCCTGGAAAATGATAAATATTAAACAATTAAATGGCATGGTGATCACAATTATCAATCATCACAGATTTTCTTTTATTTAGTAGGTCCAACTAAATCTATCACAGCATTTTTTATCTTACTTTTGAAACATGAATTTAAAAATTCTATACATGTCAGTATGGTTGATGGCAATTTGGGAGTCTTTGGTCATTCTTGCTTTTTTCCAAACCTTTGCCTTCTACTTTAATAGCTAATCAAATGGACAAATATTGGTTATATTTATTCCTGCATTTCTAGTATCTATTCATCTTTTTCCACTTCTGTTTTGACAGTTACAAATCCACTGTTAGTTAGCTATATTCATATTTTTCTGAAATTTCCTAATTTCTCTGTTGGCCTCTCATTTTATCCACTCAGATAATTTTCCATACAATTTCTGGAGATATGTATCAAAAATTGAGCTATGATCCTACCACTTTTCCTGGTTGATATCATCCAATAATCTCCCTTTGCTTATGAACTATAGTCCATTTTCCCTGAAATGATGCACAACCTAGTTTTTAACAATATTTTACATTATAACAAACTATTTTTAGTTTAATGTACACTCCATATCCATTCGTGCCTCTGTGACACTGTTGCTTTTTCCTGTAATAGCCTTTCTCTTTTTTTATCTGGCAAATGCATTTCATCCATCAAGATCTTGTTCAGTTGATACCCTCTCTGTGCCAAACAGAAGTAAAAATTAGCAGGTATTACCTAATTCATAGGTATTATTTATACCACGTACATGTTCATTTTATAAGTTTTATAATATATTTTATCAATATCACCTTTATACATTATGTGATTATAATTATTATATTATGCCATCATACTGTATTTATGTACAAATCTGTCTTCCTTATTAAAGAAAAATTACTCTGACACTTGTTGAAATGATAAGGAAGACTATTCTATACTATTGCAATAAATATTGATTCTATTGCAATAGAAAAGGGAGATTGAGCTCAAGATTGAGCTCAAGTTTGAATGCAACAAAGAGAGCTGGGGATTTATAGAATCAAAAAGTCAAATGATTGATTATTACTAAGAAAAGACATTAAAGGTCGGTCTATTCTTGTAAAATGAACTGAAGAGGAATCTTGCTGAAAGTCGGGCAGATGGAGATCAAGCATGGGAGATGGGAAATTTGGTCAGATATTGAGGGTGATATATCAAGAGTGGGCAAATTCTAAATAAACTGGCTTAGCAGATTTCTTTGTAACACTGGCTACACTGGCTACACTGGCTACACAGGCTGAAACAGAATGTAGGTTAAGGCTGAGACCTAAAAGAGAGCTCAAAAGGGTCTGTTTCAAGTTTGTTCAATGAGAGAGTCTGTTGATATTAGACTGAGATTTCCTTTAAGGGCACAGTATATATATATATTTTTATTAGATGTGGATAGCTAATGTATTATACATGGATATTAGCTATCCACATATAATAAAAAAAATAAGCTAGTACTTGATTTAACTTTAAATGATTAATAAATATGTGCCAAATAGACTGATCCCATTTAAGGTCAATATTTGGAATTTATGCTCATTTTGATGGCCAGTGGAGGAACTTAGATAAACTACCACATAATTTTTTTCCCCTCTATCCATCAGGCTGATTTTAAGTCTAATACTATATCACAATTTTGGACTTGACAGATTCTTCTTGGTCTCTTTATCTTTTTCTTGACCAGACTTGAAACTCTCAAATAAGATATATATTTAAGATATATATATGGAGAGAGAGAGAGAGAGAAACAGATTGAACTATTCATTCACAAGTATGGTCAATCCAGAATATAGTGTAATATATATATATATAGTGTGCATTGTGCCCATTAGGTGTGATTTACCCATGATCTCCTCCCCCCTTTCTCCTCCTTTTTGTTGAGTTTTGCTTACATATGTGGACATAAGTCTTGATTGATTAGTTTCAATTTAGTCCTGAATGTATGTGGTATTTGTTTTTTTCATCTACATACTTCACTTACATGGAGGGTCTCCAGTTCCATCTAGGTCATTATGAGAGATACAAGATCACTGTTTCTTTTTTATGGCTGAGTAGTACTCCATGGTGTATGTATACCACATTTCATTACTACATTCATGTATTGGTGGGCCCTTGGGTTACTTCCATCTGCTTGTGATAATGATATAAACATTCATGTGTATGTGTCTTTTTTGATGAAATGACTTTTTTCCTTTGGGTAAATGCCTAGTAGTGGGATTGCTCCATTAATCCCCATACTACTTTCCATAGAGGTTGTGCTAATGTGCAGACTCACCAACAGTGTAAAGAGCTCCTTTCTCTCAACATCCATGCAGTACCTGGTGTTTGGGGACTTTTTGATAAATGCCATTATTGCTGGAGTTAGGTAATATCTCATAGCATTTTTGATTTGAATTTACCTGATAATTAAGAATCTTTAGCACTATTTCGTGTTTGTTGGCTATTGGCATATCTTCATTTGAAAAGTTTTGGTTCATGTTTTTTGCCCACTTTTTAATGCGTTGTTTGATTTTTTTTCTTGCTAATTTTCTTGAGTTCGTTGTAGATTTTAGTTCTTAGCCCTTATCAGATGTATAGCATGTGAGTATTTTCTCCCATTCTGTAGGTTGTCTATTTGCTCCATTGATTGTGTTGGCTGTGCAGTAGCTTTGTAATTTGATCAGGTCCCACTTATTTATTTTTGTTGTAGATTTAATTGCTTTTAGGAAGAAATTTTTTTTACTTTTTTTGCTTGATTTCTCAGTGTATTTATCACCAGCTTGTATTAAGTTTTATCAAAGATTTTTGTAGATCCAGTCCAGTACCTATAGAGAAGTTTTGTATTTTATTCTTTCAATGCTATAAATTACATTCATTTATTTAAAATTTTTAAAACCACTTCTCATTTTTAAAATAAACCTAATGAGTATGTAAAGTAGTATGCCTTTTTATAATTTGTGGGATTTTATTTGCTAAGTATACTTTATGATTCTTCCACTTCAGTTCATGAATGTGATTAATTTCTGGTTTTACTTTCATATTAAAAAAACTGAAATATTTACTATGTCTTTCTTGTAAGGGAAAATCATGTTTATTCTAGCTTTTTATTTTATTTTATTTTGTTTTTATTTATTTATTTATTTATTTTTGAGACAGAATCTCAAGCTGTTGCCCTGGGTAGAATACCCTGGTGTCACAGCTCACAGCAACCTCAAACACTTGGGCTTAAGCGATTCTCTTGCCTCAGCCTCCCAAGTAGCTGTGACTACAGGTGCCTGCCACAATGCCTGGCTATTTTTTTGTTGCACTTATCATTGTTGTTTAGCAGGCCCACGCCAGGTTCAAACCCCCCAGCCTTGGTGTGTGGCTGGTGCCCTACTCATTGAGCTACAGGCACTGCCCTATTCTGACTTTTTAAAGTACATTGGTAAATGTTCCTTTTCCATTCTCTGGAAAATTCAGTATAAAATTAGTATTAGCATATATTTTTAAATGTTTAAAATAAATAATGAAATTTCTTGACCTAGAACTTTTTGTTGAAAGATTTTAGTCATAAGACTACTTCATTAAATACATAAGACTGTCTCAATTTCTGTTTTCTCTTTTATCATTTTGTAAGTGTTCATCAAGGAGTATATCCAGTTTTTCTAAAATTTAAAAAATTAGATAAAATAATTTAAATTATTTTCTTATTACTTTTCATTGCATAAATGCTTTGCAGTGATATCCCCCTTAAATACTAGCTATTAGATTTTGGGTGTTGTTTTATTTTTTATTCTCTAATGTTCCTGCAGAGGTTATAAATTTTATAACTCATCTAATGTAAAAAATGTTGGCTTTGCTAATTTTTTAATTGTATTTCTATTTCTTTGTGTTTAGGTTATATTTATTATCTTTCTCCTAACTCCTTAGGCTTTGGTTTACACTTTTTAAAGTAACCTAAGACAGATACACAACTATTTTATACTTAGCTTTGAATTTTAATGTATAAATTTAATGTCAAATGTCACTATAGTCAAACTTTTCTTTCTTAGCTGTTTATTATGTAATATTTTAGTATTCCGTTTTAATTATTTTAAAATTTATTTGTGATTTCTTCCTTAACATATGGCTATTTAGAATTGCTCTCCTTAGTTTATAAACGTATGAATAATTTCCAATTTGAATTTTGTCTCTGATTCTAATTTAATTACATGTGATCAGAAAGTAATCTAAGCATGATTTCACTGTTTGGAAATCTGTTGAAACATATCCTTAATATTTTCAATTTATTTGGTAATTGCTTCATGTTCACTTAAAAGAAATGTGTACTTCAAGATTGAACTAAGTGATGCAAAGATCTAGAAAGAGTATTTTTTCCACTCTTTATAGCACCACCACTACCAACAACAAAATGCTGGACAAGCTGCATGTTTTTAATTTTTTTGGTGTTGATGAAGCTCTTAGGGAGTTGAATTTGCAAAGTAAGCAAGAATACTAAGTATTTAAGAAGGGATTGTTGCCTACAGCGATAGAAAAAAATTTAAATACTGGCTTACCTTAGGAAGGTGTAACT
This sequence comes from Arctocebus calabarensis, assembly GCA_963573935.1. Taxonomy (NCBI): domain Eukaryota; kingdom Metazoa; phylum Chordata; class Mammalia; order Primates; family Lorisidae; genus Arctocebus; species Arctocebus calabarensis. The sequence goes on from CAUYON010034357.1 coordinate 71,694, forward strand.
GGACACTGACCAGGAGAGTTAAACTAGGGTGGCTAGTAAAGCAGTGAAATGGTGAAATGAAGCAGTTAAGTGTATACTATTGTAAGAGTGCGAAGCCCCAGGGGGTCCGCAGAAATTGTGGAGTCTATGTCCACTTGTAGGCTTGTTTTGCATAAATCCAACAATGTCATTACAGAAAAAAAACTACAAAGAATTTTAATTTTAAGGAAGTACCCCTTGCAATGCTAGCCTGAGAAGGAACAGCAGTCCCTGTGTGAGGGGAATGTGAAACTCCACTTGGAACTTTAACTCCTCTCTCTACCAAAGACAAAAAGACAGTCTTTGGGTGGAAGACCAAGATAAAACAAGGCTACTCTTGGTACACTAATGGTAACTGACTCCACTTGTGGGAAGGGAACACATACTTACAACATGACTCATGGAGTCAGCATTAGAGCATATGGTTCTCCCAGAATTACACTTAGAAGGCTGCAACCCTGATATCCTGAGAACCTAACCAGAATGGCAAAATATTCCTCTCATTACTCTTCTTCTATGGCAGTACAGAGAGATCCTGAAGGGAGAGGGACAAGTGAAGAACACAAGTGTGGAAAAAAATACCACTGAAGGACAGTACAGATGAAAAACTTGAAACTGAGTATGAAGCAGATAGGAAAAAAATCTGCTAACAAACCTGTGTCCATTTTAAACACAAAGTATCCTGAGACACAGCCTGACTTCTAAACAGATTCTCTCAAAAACTTCCCATTCCCGTATCTCAACAGGAAAATCATCCAGAGAAAGAAAGATGTGCCCATTTCCGGACATAAAAAGTATTGTTAGACAATAACAGAGTTGGACATTTTTGTGCTTCGTAAACTCAAGTCTGCAAAAATTATCACCAAAAACTTGAAGGCAGGTCAAGAGCAATTACTTAATCTAAAACAGAAATTCATAAATGAGTGAGGGGGAAAAAACGGTGCACTGAAGATCTATGGAATGATATGAAATCTTTAATCATATACCTAATTTCTCCTCATAAGGAGAAGAGAGTAAATAAAAAGTAGAAAAAAGTTCGAAGAGAAAATGGTTGAGAATTTTTAAAAAATTAATATCAGACAGCAAACTATGTTTCCAAAAAAGTGGAACTATGTGAAAGGCAAAGAAAAAAGGAAAAATATGTTAATTATGTGTTCTGATGTTTCTACTTCTTTTTATTTTTGCATATTGTGTATTTTACTAAAATATTGTGATAAAATTTTGTACAATGATTTTTATCTGATTACTTTTAGTTTTATTGAACTTTCTTTCTTATTTTGAGGTCATGTTATTGTGTGCATGGGCGTTTAAAATGTTTCCCTGTCTTTGATGGATTGTCTCATTAGCATTATGAAATATTCTTCAGTATCTATTTTGGTGATTCTTATCATTAAGTTTACTTTTTATAATATTTCTAACTTTTATTTTTACTTTTATAATACTATTATTGCTTCATGGTTTTTTGTTTGTTTTTTTGTATGTGTATGGCATATCTTTTTTCCTCCTTTTGAAATTTTGTGTTTTTATAATTTTGTCTCTTACATAGTATAATTTTCTTCCTAATTAGCCTGAAGATTTTTGTCTTTTGAATGTTTTAATAATTTTTTGTTATTTAGTGTATAACAAAATCCTATATACTTAGATTAAAACCTACATCTAAAATGTTTTGTTCTTTATTTTTCATCTTGATTTTAGGATTTTCACTTTCATTTATTGGTTTTAGAGAGACAGTCTCACTCTGTCACCCAGGCTGGAGTGCAGTTGTATGATCATAGTTTACCTCAAACCCTGGGCCCAACTGATCCTCCCTTGCAAGTCTCTCAAGTAATAAAGATAATAGAGATGGGGTCTTACTATGTTGCCCAGGCTGATCTTGAACTTCTGGCCTCAAACAATGCTCCCACCATGGCCTCCCAAAGTGCTGGGACTATAGGCATGAGTCATTTTCTGTGTTTCCTTCTACCTTTTTTCTTGTTTTTCTTTAGATAAATCAATGACATCAATATTATTAAATTAAATTCTGTAATTAGTTTTTTTGTTTCTTTTTAAAAATATTTTTATTTTTCCTCTATAGTTAGCAAGACATCCTAACTTATTAAAGATGATATAAATTAGTACTTTTAGCATATCTCTGATTGTCAAAGGCTCTCACAATATTTTAAATGAATTCACTGCTATTTCACTCATTTATCATTTTTGTGTTTAAAATCTACATGTACTTGAAGCCTTACAAAGCATTATCATTTTACATATTCAGTATTATTTAAACACTTAAATAACAATTACTATTATCTGGAATGTTTATCCATTCTTTTGTTCTTTATTACTTTCTGAATTTTCATAATTCTGTCTTGTATAATTTTCCTTTGCCTGAACAATTCCATTTCATATTTTTCTTAGAGGCAGAACACTGTCAATGAAGTCATTCACTGCTCATCTTTCTGAATGTATCTTTAACATTTTTATAAAAATCTAAATATTTTTAAAAATATTGACAGATCAAAAACTGACTTTTGATATGTTCCTTAACTTTACATCTATTATTGAGATAGAATGAACAATGCTAAGATATAAACTAGTGACATTAGCTTTTTTCCCAACTAAGGAGTCTATGCATTCTTTCATAGAAGAGACCTTCACATGACAATGGGGTGTGTCAGCAGCTCCTAAAGACTAGGTATATTTGAGTGTTTACATACATTCAATTTCATGCTAAAGTTATTCTTGTTTTCCTTTCAGCACTTTAAAGATTTTCTAATCTTTCCAGTATTCCATAGTTTATGGTAAGAAATATGTTATAAATAATTATCCTGTTAAAGCTTTCTTTCTTTCTATTTTTTTTTTCTTTTAAGGTAGAATGTGATACACATAAGTACAGAATTAGAAAGTATACAACATATTGTGTAGGAGGAGTGGTTGATTCTTTATAGTAAATTTGGGGGATATTTTTTAGAGTGTGAAAAAGTTGTGTTTGGGTGTATTTGGGGACAGTAGGCATTTTTGGTGAAGCTTATTACTTCTGCTGTATTACCAAAAACAAACAAACAAACAAACAAATTTTCCATTCACTTGTTCTTTACTTAACCTAGCAATATATTTAGGAGATTTTCCACAAATCATTAATGAAATCCTTCCTGAAAAGTTTTTCATGTTATTTTGTTTTGTGGACATACTGAGCAGTAAGTATTACCTATCATAGGTGCTAATGTTTATTTTGTAACTATCTCTGATGTATTCAGTGCTAAGAGATTTTCTAACTTGAGTTCCACTGTGGAGAACCAGGCCAGCACCAATGGCTCCAAATATCAACAGTGTCTGAGAAAGATGTGGCTAATGAACACACAGTACATCAATGGTTTGAGAAGTTCCAATCTGGTTATTTTAATCATAAAAATGAGCCACATAGGCAATCTGAGACGAAAATGGATAATGATGAGCTGAAACTTGTAGTGGAAGAGAATTGATCTCAACCTATGCATGAGTTACCAGCAACATTTAATACTACTATTTCAACACTATTGGACCATTTGAAACAAATTGGCAAGGTAAAGAAGCTAGATAGATGCATGCCTCAAGAATTAAATAAGCATCAGAAGAGAAATCATCTCCAACCTTGCCGTTCTTTCATGACATAAAAGTGAAATATTTTTACACCATATTTTTATGTGTGATAAAAAAATTGTTTCTTTTTTTTTTTTGCAATTGAAAGTATTCATCACAATAATTGGAGCGAGATAAAGTGCTGAAACACAGTCCAAAACTGAATACTCATTAAAACAAGTTAATGGTGTCTGTTTGCTGATCCAGCACTGGTATTGTCCACTTCAGCTTCATGAAACCTGGTCAGTTGATTACAGACTGATTAAGCTGCCAAGATTGGTCAATAGAGACTGGTCAATCTTCTTGTAAGATAATGCTCACCACATGCTGGGTCTGGGACCACTTCTTGTGAGCAAAAATATTCTGTTCTCAACAAGCAATGGGAAATATCTTTTGTAATTTCATCACTACTGGCTCTTCAAGCATCTCTGCTGCTGGCATAAACAAGTTACACTTGAGATGACAAAACTGTGTTGATAATTTAGGTGCGTACTATGATTGATTGTACTTCTTATTTGAGATATAATAAAATACACTTTTGATTTGAAATTGGACATGTAAGATTTAATTATCTAATATAATAGGTTGGTAATAAACATCTTTTGAGTTTAATAAGTATTATATTGTTTTGGTAGTATTGTTCAGTTTTCTTTTGGGGGAATATATTTTTATTAAGCAATATTAATAATTATAATGCCAAGAAAGTAACATTCACATTGTCAAATAAGAGTATGTCTATTATAGAATGCTTTGACTCTGAGGCTCAGTATGAAGTCATCAGTTAACTTCTTAATTTTTTTCCCAAAGTCTCAAAAAATAGACAACTAATATTATATAAATAAAAGTAAAAGAGTTTCAACAAAGATCATGCCAAATCTTATAGATAATAGAAAAAGAAGAAATATTTCAAAATCATTCTACTTGATCTTGAAACACCTGATATTGAGATTGGAGAAAATATATTGTTTTAAAAGGAAATTACAAACATATTTCACTTATAAACAAGGATGCAATATCCTAAACAACATATTGACAAGTTGGATTAAAAATTAATGTTTAAGTAATGTACTTTAGTCAAAACTGAATCCAATTTATGGGAGAATTAGTCACTATTTTCTTTTTGTTTTGTTTTGTTTTGTTTTCTTACCCTCACCCCCTTCCTCCCTCCTCCCTCTGCCTGTTCTCTCCTTCTCCCATGCCCTACCATGTCATTGTCATTAATTGTCCTCAAATCAAAGTTGAATACATAGGATTCATGCTTCTCCATTCCTGTGATGTTTCATTAAGAATAATGTGTTCTGAGGAGAGTGCTGGAAGATGGCAGCGGAGACGGTCCTGTAGCCCATCTCTCCCTGGTCAGCAGGTGAGAGGGTGGGAGCTCTGGATCTTTCCCCGTGTGAACTATTGGAGTGGACGGGCAGCTGGTGAGACACAGAGATTGGGAGGATTGGCGTGTTTGAAATATAGTTCTTAACCATGGAAACTGTTGCAAACCATTCCCCCCTGCCTGGTGGAGGGGCAGCAGGACCCAATCCACAAGCCCTAATCAGAGAAAATTCCAAGGAAATGTGGAACTCAGAGTTTGATGATCAGAAAGGGACACTGCTAGGAACCACGGAGACCCGGGCAGCCCTGGCGTGAGCCGAGGGGTCCAGACTCTGCCGAACTGACACATTGGAATGTCCAAAATGGCAAGCACCTTTTCCCCGGATCAATGAGAGAGAGAGTGGGTGACCAGCCAGTGTTACACTAGGCGGGACCCTGGAGAAGCCTGAGAGGTGCGGAAAAGACACTTTGAGCTGTGGAAATTGGCAAAGAGGGCCCTTGAGCACTTCAGCTGGAGAATAACTGAAGTTCAAGGTCCCACCAACAGCCCCACAAAGCCCCCTCCCCTCCAGCCTTCACGGCCTTTGAGAGCCACGGCCATAGCAACCGCCGCCGCCACCGCTGTCACGGGGCAGCTGCTGATGCCGCTGCTGTCGTGGTGCAGCCACCAATACCACTACTACCGTGAGTCGCGGTGCCGCCACCCCGCAAATTGTGACACCACCCTGCTGCCACCACCACGGCCCCCGAGATCCGCAGTGACTGCGAGCCCCCCCCACCCCCCGCAGTCGCCATGAGCCTGGCTCCAGCGCTTCCCTCTCACAGCAGATGGTTGTTGCTGGACTGCAATTCTATCCACATATAAGAATAATAATATTTTTGAGATTGTTGTTGGTTTTTTTTTGAATATCCTTTTCTTGGAGGCGCTATCGATAAATAATTCTTTACTTCACTTTCTTTTCTTAGGCTATTTTTATCACCTCCTATTCTCAACTGAACATTTCTTCCTCCTCTCTCATGTTAATTTCTTTCTTCTCTCTTCCCCTCGTCTCCCTCCCTTCTTATAGTTTCTAAGGGTGCTTATATCATATTTGCTAGAGGCTTTTCTTCTTCTCTATTCTCAAGTATTTTACAAGAAGCATTTTTATTGTAGAATTCTTTTTTTTTTTTCTTCTTAGCTGTTGTTTTCTGTGATTGGCTGTTTGTTTGTTATGTTTTGTTTGTATGTTGATGTTTCTGACTGTGGGCGCATCTGTGGGCTTAGGTGTCTGGTAGCCCTTCTGCGAATGTATTAGCCCATTTGCTATTAATGTGATTGGTGTTATAAATGTTTTCCTTGCCACCTTGATACTTCAGTTCACCCCCTGCCCCGGATTGGAAGTCTAGAACTCCAACTCATCATAATCCAGACTGACTGCATTTACAATTGGACTGGAACTCTTGAACTGTACAGGCTGCAGTCACCACACCAGTACCTAGGTGGAAGGTTGGTTAACTACAACCATAGAAGTCTCCAGTCCAATTTCACTCTCCTGCTCATATAGCTAAAAACTGAAAAACAAACATGGGGCGGAACCAGTGGAAAAACTCTGGCAACATGAATAAACAGAACAGTGCAACTCCCCCCAAAAAAGACAAACCATCCAATTCAGACTATCCCATCGACAAACAGATAGCGGAGATGTCTGAAATCGAATTTAGAATCTGGATAGCAAACAAGATTAATAAAATGGAAACAAACATGGAGGTAGAGATTATAGGATTAATTCAGAAGATGTCTCAAGAATTCAAC
>CAUYON010034360.1:0-33396 GCA_963573935.1 Arctocebus calabarensis
TTTTTTGAGACAGAGCCTCAAGCTGTCACCCTGGATAGAGTGCTGTGGCATCACAGCTCACAGCAACCTCCAACTCCTGGGCTCAAGCGAGTCTCCTGCCTCTGCCTCCCAAGTAGCTGGGACTACAGGCGCCTGCCACAACGCCGAGCCATTTTTTTGGGGGGGGGGTGGTTGCAGCCGTCATTGTTATTTGACGGGCCTGGGCTGGATTCGAACCCGCCAGCTCAGGTGTACGTGGCTGGCGCCTTACCCCGCTAAGCCACAGGTGATGAGCCAAAGTCAATGCTCTTTTAACTACACTGTACAACTCATCTTAAATTGTGCTTTAAAGAATAAATCACATACTCATTTAATTCAACAAACCTTTGTTGAATGGCCCATGTGTTTCAGAGACAGAGGAAGTCAGCAGCGACACAGAGTTCAAGGACAGCTTCCTCCTCACGGAGGCGGCTCCACCCTGTATTTTCAGGACTGTGAGACTTTGACTCTAAGGTCAACTGATTTTATCTGGATCTGGCTGCTCCATGGACAATCTTGGATAAAATCATATCAAATCGTACCGGGGCTATCTTAGGCTGAAATTGTGGGAGTTTTTAGAAGGTGATTTACAGGTTCGTCATTGACTCTGTGTGTGGAATACAGGAACACTGTGAATAGTTGAACCTGTGAGGTCTGTGGGGCTGCGATCTATCCAAGAGGTGCTGCCACTGCACGTGTGGTGAACCCCAAATCAGTGACGACTGCTCACCTGCACGTGTGCTGAACCCCAAATCAGTGAGGACTGCTCATCTGCACGTGTGCTGAACCCCATGTCAGTGAGGACTGGTCACCTGCACGTGTGGTAAACCCTAAATCAGTGAGGACTGCTCATCTCCACGTGTGCTGAACCCCAAATCAGTGAGGACTGCTCACCTGCACGTGTGCTGAACCCCAAATCAGTGAGGACTGCTCACCTGCACGTGTGGTGAACCCTAAATCAGTGAGGACTGCTCACCTGCACGTGTGCTGAACCCCAAATCAGTGAGGACTGCTCACCTGCACGTGTGCTGAACCCCACGTCAGTGAGGACTGCTCACCTGCACGTGTGCTGAACCCTAAATCAGTGAGGACTGCTCACCTGCACGTGTGCTGAACCCCACGTCAGTGAGGACTGCTCACCTGCACGTGTGCTGAACCCCTAAATCAGTGAGGACTGCTTGCCTAACACATCCTCTTCAGACAGAAGACTTGCTGGTAGCACATTTTTTTAAATGTAGAAATTGAACTTGTCGAAATTTAGGGAGAAGATGTTTTCCTTTGATAGTATATATATACTTTTGGCAATGAAGTCTGGTGCGGGGAAACTGTGCTGAGTGGAAGACCAACCTATGCACACTGCAGGTTGCATACTCACTCTCTTGGTGTTAAGCCCCTTGTCCCAAAGTCTGCAGTGGTCTAACACAGCTGTTGATAGTGAGTCTGTCTTTGGAATCATATAGAGGGGGGTTCAAATCTCAACCTCTGCATTTACTCAGCCCCTCAAGTTTCTGCAGGGTAATTTAGCCTTCATAAGCCATTGTTTCCTCAAAGTCTTCTTAGCTTTGTTGTGAAGATCAAAGGAAAAGATTGATGCTCAAGCACTTAACACAGTTCCCCCTAAATAGCAAACAATCAATGGTGTAACTTTAATGAAATATATTTTGATGGGAAAAATCAGTGTAGGAATAACAAAGAGATTAAATATTTGCAATACTTTCTTATCATGTGATAACATCCACATCATCTTATATCTCTACTTTTAAATCGATCCTGGAATTTACTCACATTGAATATGAGCTCCCTAAGGCCAGGGACTTTATCTCATCACCTGTGTGACTCCATGCCTAGAACAGTGCCTGACCCACAGTGGGTAGTCAGTAAACATTTGTTAAATAAATGAATTCATCTAATCAATCTTTCATCCTTTAGTATTTATAATATTGTGGGAGAAAAAAAAGATGAATAACATAGGTTTCTCATCCTAGTATATTCTGCTAAATTAGATGAGAAAAATGTTTAAATAGAAAATGATGCCCAAAGTAACAGTTCAGACGAGAACTCCAAGGTGAGATTCTGCAGGAGGAAGGGGGACATGGGAAGGGCAGAGGAAAGTCACAAGGAGGCTGGTATTTGAATTGGGCTTAAGTCAGTCAGGAGAATATTGATTAAGTAGACATGGGGTTGATGAGATGGACAATAGAGATGGTCTTGCTGGAAGTAACCATCATGAACCAAGGTGTAGAAGCAGAAAAGAATGAGGTATGTTTGGAGACAAGACAGAGTACAATTTTACTAACAAATAGAATGTTTGAAGGGAATTTAAGGACAGGACTATGTTTCCAGAACACTTTGTGCAGAGCCGAAAATGCCATCCAAGGTTCAGTAAATTAGCTATGAGTCACTGAAGTGTTGTGCTGTTGAAATGAGCATCCAGGAGGCCCAGCAAGAAGAGCTTAGCCACAGAAAGGAGAGGACTCAGGAGAGGAGAGCCTGCTGCAGACACGAGGCAAGGCACAGGACTGACCCCCACAGTGTTTCCAAACCCACCCACCAGCAGTGTCTGGGGGGATTTCAACACATCCTAGGAAGTCAGGACTTTGGAACCTTTGGGTTTATTGGCTTGAGATGAGCCTGTCTCTGCATTTTGACTCTAAATAAAAAATATTGGTGCTTCCATTACACGAATCCATTTGTTTGGAAGGCACATGGTTCTAGAAAGTATATGTGTAACACAGAGCTATGTCCAGCTGGTGCTGTTCAGCCCCATCCATACCCCTAACCCTGGCAGTTAGAGCTGATGGAACAGCACGGTACCTCAATTCCGCATCATCAGAGAGCCGCAGACTGAGCTGTAGCACAGGCCGTGAGCCTCCTCCACGTGCGTGTCAAGGCGGAACTAAGTGACTCCTTCCTGCCCACATCAGGAGACAACAATACAGCTAACTTTTACTGAACACATACTATGTGCCAGACACAGTGCGTTATTTTGTTTATTCAATTTTCAAAACAACCCAATGAGGTGGCTTCTATTATTCCCACTAAATTGAGGAAATAAGGTTTGGTGAGGTTAGTTTGGGCGGTAAAACGCAGAGCTTATACTCAAAGCCAGGTGAGTCAATGAATTAATTGCATTTTATTGCAATCATAGAAATTATTGTACAATTTAAAGATTTTATTTGAGAGGTACAAGGAGCTGGGGGAAAATGCAAAACTTCCTGGAATTGAGGTTGATTTCATGGGAGGCAGAAGGAGGGGCGGGATGCTAAGGGTGGGAGTGAAAGAGCAGTGAATGGCGAATGGCGCAGAGAGGTTAGAGAACTAACAGAGCCTGCTTGCTCTTCTAAGGTCCCCACAGTCAGGTGGGGACAGTGACTTCAGAATGACTTTGCGGTCTCCCTAGCAAGCGGCAGATATTCCAGTAACATCCACACAGCCTGTCATCAGGCACAGCCCTCCCTGTGCGGCGCCCCCACCTTGAGCGGCCTCAGTTGAATGACTCAATTAAACCTGGGATTTGCACTTGCCAGACGCAGGCCAAGTTACCAGCTAGAGGCGTAACATAAGGGACTGTGATTCTCCTGCTCTGCCCAGACGGCTGCACATCCTGGGGTCAGCCCTACCCACCAGCCTGCATCTCAGCCACATCCACATCTGGGGCCCAGGGCAGGGACAGAGAGGAGGTGGTCGTGTGGAGTCGAAGGCTTCCAGGGAACAGGAAATCGAGAAGGAAACTGAGAAGGCAAGATGGAGTTAGTAGGTTTAAGATCTGCGGTTCAGAGCTGAGTCAGCAGACTGGGTGAGTGGAGGTGAAACCCTCCCCTCTGACAAAGAGAGATGTTTCCACACGGCTTCATGTTTGCTGAAATTTAAGCTCTCTTCTACAACTGCTGGGAGGCTTCATGGGCTCAGCCTCTTAGTGGTGTAAATTTCTCCCACAGATTCCTGTTACCATTTGGCTGACGTTTGTAGTGGGTAAGAAGCAGAAAGGGCCCCAGACAATTAAAGTGAATGTTTGAGGGTGGAAGGGAAGTGTCTCAGAATGCAGACCCTGCTTGGTGATACTTGCGTTTGAGGCAAAAGAAAACAAAGCAAAACAGAAACCAGATCTTTGGCTCATCTGCCAGCTGAGCGATGCCTCAGCAGGATAAGCAATTGGCTAAGTATTCAGACACCGAGGTTCACCCAGGAATGGCAATGTGCTCATCATCCTCCTGTCTTAATGGCTTCCTCTTGCTCTTAGAAGAGAAATGAATATTATTACTGTGACACAGGGCCCTGCCCAGTCTGGACCCTGTCTTCCCATCACTGTGCTGTGGCCACATGGGTTCTTTCTCAGTGTGCCAGCACCAGGGGCCACGCTGTCCACAGGCCACGCCGTCCACGGTCCACACTCTCCCACTCTCAAACTCCCACCTGCTTTTCTGTCTTCTGCCTGTTTCTTGTTCTGCCTTCCCACAACCAAGAAACAAAACAAAACAAAATCATCTCTCTTCTTCTCCAAAAGAGAATGCTAACAACTTGCGTGCAGGGACCACGCAGCTCTTGTTCAGTCTGTCTCCACATGGACCTAGAATTCCGCCTGCACAGAGTCAGCACTCCGCATCTATCTGCTGAATGCGTGGCTGGAGCCAGATTGCTTCAAACAGTCACAATTTCCCTGACAGTATTGTTCTGGTGGACAAAGAGTATAAACACAGGACCGCTCACAGAGCATCCCTGTATAACGTGTCACAAACTAGATGGGATTAACAAACAACGTGCACCTATATGGTGCCAAGTGCCCTAAGCCCAAATGCTGCAAAGGAAAGCCTTGATCGTAGGGGCCAGGGAGAGGGCTCTGGGGAAAGTGCCCAATGTTTTTTCTGCAGGAGAGAGAAGAATTGAAATGCTCAGTGGGACATTTTCATTTCACACAATAAACCAGCTCATAGAGATGAAGCATCTTGGATTCAACATTTATTCAGCAACATTTGTAGTGGGTAAGAAGCAGAAAGGGCCCCAGACTGTCTGGGTGAGAGGGGCGAGGGAGACTGCCGCGCGGCTGGCCGGGAGTCTGGTCTGCAGAGCCTCCAGGTTGGAGCCATGATGCAGGCTCAGCTTGTGGCTCCCGGGGCCTTGGCTGCAGCCAGGCGGCCTTTCCGCACCCCAGCCCAGGGTTCTCTTCTGTTCTCCTCGGAGACTTCTCTGGACTTCACTATTCTCACTGTATCTTAGCGCTGACTCCATCCCACCGGTATTCAATACATGCCCTTAACTCCTACTGAAGAGGTATGAAGCCACAGGGCCTGACACGCCTCAGCTTCCTCTTTATCACGTCGCATTTAGCCTCAGCTCTGCCCTAGGCTATTTTCTTCCATCCTATTTTAAAGATTGAAGAATCTTTCTGTCATTCCAGCGTTCTTTAAAAATGTAAGCCTCGATCAGTGAGTGGGCATGAAATCAACTCAGTGGGTCTTGGCCAGCGCCCCATAGTTACACAAAGGAGAATAGGAAAGACAATTTCAGGGTACATAGATGTGGTAATGGTGTCTCATAAACTTTGCATTACACTTACGGTTATGTGTCAATCTTAGCGTGTCTGCCGGGCCTTGCATTTCTTTCAGTGGGGTGTGGCCAGAACTACTCAGAGCCCTGCTCGGAGCAGACCTCTCCCCCACTCCTTCACAGTTCCACAGACTCTCGCTCAGCCCTCCCACTTTCTTCCATCTTCGCTACATATTTCATCTCTGATGCTTTTCAGCGGTTCTTTCCCTTCAATCCATAACACCCTCTGGTTTCTTTCAGCTTAAAGCTGTCTTCTCTTGACCTAGATTTCCTTCAGCCCACTCCTCTTCTGGGTCAGGAAGCACAATCTAAGCTCCAGCTTTTCTTCCTTACACCTGTGACCCCACACCCTTGAAATTGCTTTTTAAGAGGCTTCAAATGCTCTCCACATTGCTGAATGGACAGTGTATTATTTTAGGCCTATATTAGTTGCATTTTGGTACCTCTTTGTCCTTGTTGGCCACCTGCTTGAAACATCCAACATTCTGGATTCCTTCCTGCTTCATCTCTCCTTCTGCTGTACCTGTCTCTGCCGCCCCATGCTTCAGTTCTGCATCTTTCTCCTTTCCATAGGTTTCCCTGGCTTTCTCTTTTCTCCAATAGTTGATGAATCTGTACCCAGAGTCCTTCACTCTTCCCTGAATGTTTAGTTTAGTTTTGTTTTTATTTTTAATATCAAGATGTCTGCTAGGTTTATTTCATTATCCTACAACACATCTAAAGTCAAGCTCATCATTGCCTACAAACACACAGCTCCAGCATCTCTTTCACCAGGCTGTTCTCTGTGTCTGAAATGCTCTCTCTGCCTTTGTTCACCTGGCTGGCTCTTTAAAATTCAGCTCGGGTATCCTCTCTTTAAGGAAGCCAAGGTATGCTAAAAAGTCCATATCATATGTGGATCTCCCTAAACATTTATCATATGACGTCAGTGTGATTCCTGTGCCTTTCTCATTAGACTTCAAGCACCTTAAAGGCAGAGAAGTTGAAGTAGTTCTTGTGCTCCTAGTGCCTCACACTATAAGTATCTAGCACATTATAAGCACTCAATAAATATTTCTCAAAACCATTGCCATAGTGGAGAACCAGCAAGTACCCTGTGAGTTAATACTCCACAAACAGCCCCTCAGATAACTTTGAACTAAACTGACTGCTCTAGGCAGGGCTGAAGTTGGAGTGCTGTCGCTTTGCTGTCCCAGCTTCACAGCATAATTGTTCTGCTTTTTAAATTGCTGTGTGCTGTGTAGACTTGGATAAGGACTTAAAGAGGAAATTTGATATCAAAAATTAGGGCTCAATTAGCTGTTAAGTAAAACTAATGACTTAGAGAATAGATATTATATGTGTTATCTAAATTACTGAATATCTCAAAGGAAAAGAATCAAGATACGGTTGAATCTGTTCAGAAACTAATTAGAGAAACTCTTTAAAATTGTATCACGCCCATTACTGGATTTAATCATACTATCAAATTATTGCCAAGACTAGTTTACACTATTTTTTTATGTCAGGCCTGTAATAGGGATATAGCATGTCTGTCTCAGCGTATGACTAAAATGCCATTGTGTACTTGCTATGGCATTGTACTGAAAGTCACTCAGACATTCTTTTTGGTGTCTCCCCAACTTCCTTTGACACCTTCATTTCTCTGTGCTCAACTATCACACTCTTATTTTATTGTTCAGATCTAGGGAATTGAGAAATCCATGTTGGAGTGAGTTGGGAGCTGGGATCATAAGCATTTTTTTTTTTTCTATCAGCTTCTCAGAGGTCAGGTTTGTTGTGGTGGGGAGGATGCAGCTAAGATTAGCGTAAACTGCTTAACAAATACCTGAATTAATGAGAGTGTTAATATTGCTCGCAGTGAATCGTGATTTAATTTTCTCCCTCTGGAGTTGAGTTGTAGGATCAGAAGGCCAGTGATATATTGAAAATGCCATTGTGTCATGATTCAAATTTAAAGTGATTTAGGCTACATGTTTCCTCTGTAGCCTCATCAGGATTATACATGGGCTCAAAATAAAAGAGCAGCCCTATAGTTCATTCTTAAAAACTATCAAGGATTGGGCATATGAGACTGGGACTGTGAAGGTTACCATGAGTTTTGTAATTTATTTAAGGCAACCCTCATAATTACTCCTGTTTTTTTAAATGACTAAGACAAGAATCAGTGTGGCTTATCCAAAGTCAGACAATTAGTGTCAGAGCCATAATACAATTAGAAAGCAAGAATTTTTCAACATAAGAAAATCCTTTAAAATCTAGTCCAATCAAATACTAGTTTTAGGGTAAAATGTTTTGAACACCTAAACTTACCAACAGTTATTACTCAATACTATTTTTTTCTTTCTGATATCTAGTTATCATAAAATATTTACCATGAGATTTCTTATCATAATTTTATTATTTCCTGATTTTCTCTACAGTTAGTGATAACGTAGAAATGTCCTCAGTTTTACCTTTGGGGAGGCTGAAATGACTTTGGTTGTACTCACTTCATTCCAACCTACTAGCTGAATGATTCCAAAAGGTTCTCTCCACCTGTTCCTCTTAGATGCCTAGGAGGGTCAAAGGCTGTTAGAGCCGGAAGATGCAAAAGACCATACAGTCCCAGCATGGATGCTTGTGTTGTTCAATTCTCCTTCTCACCCGAGTACATTTCTAAAGCATTGTGTTAACAAGGATTGTGAGACTCTGTTGATCTCAGTGGGAGCAAGAGTTTTAGTTGACTAGCAAGGCCAGCCATTGCTAATCATTGAGTTCATTGCAGTGCTGTGGCCACCCTTGATTCTTCTCTCTTCTGCCATTTATCTCCAATATGTTAGAAAATCCTATCAATCAAACCTCTGAACTGCATTTCAACTTCAATTCTTTTTATCACTTCTACTGAAACCACCTAACTGCAAAAGGAACAAATAAATATAATTCTTTGATGTGTCTGGAAAGTGAGGAAAAAAGACATAGGTGAATGTTAGAATTCCAACATTAGAATTTCACTTTAGAAATCCAATCTCTCACTTGGATTTCAAAAAAGTATCCTGACTAGCGTCTCTGCTTCAACTCTTGCCTCTCTCAAGTACATTCTCCTGAGGCCAGCTAGAAAATGTATTGAAAAAAAATCAGCACATCCTTCTCCAGGTACTCAGTTGAACATAAGAATTCTCCTTTGGGAAGGAAAGTCTATTGTGCCCATAGCACCTTCTACATCACCATGTGTTTCTATAACAACCACTCTCTTAAATCTTTCTTTCCACTCTCTTACAGCTTTTTTTTTTTTTGAATGAGCGGCCTTCTGTGTTGTCCCCCTGTGGAGAGCCCGTGAGGGGCTGCTATGAGAGAGGTGGAGGGGGGGGTGCCGGATGCTATGTGGAGCCCCTTCACAAGGGTGGTGGAGCAGCTGTGCGGCAGCACGCAGGTGGTCTTGCCTGTGCTGGCTGTAGTGCCTTAGTGTGGTCTGAGCATGAAGGAAGCAAGGAGTGGTCCCTTTTCCCTCCATGCAGGGAAAGGACAAGGACAAAATGAGCACTGAAGAAAGACAAGGACATATTGCTTTCTTCTTTCTTGCCTGCTGCCTGCAGTATCCCCAAACCATCTGCATCTTCCAGTGCTCTTTGATGGAAAGAAATCCTGCAAAATGTTTGCTGGTGTTCTGCCTGAAGCAGTATCTTCCCCCATCAGTAGTATCTCCCAAATTATTCTGACTAAATGGGCACTGGGGGCTAAGAGGAACTATCAACAGTCTAGAGAGGAAATTAATTATGTTCTAAAATCTGCTCTCCCCCTGATATTTTCTGTTCTGTAGAGCTATCATCTGATAGCTGATCAGATCTGTCATCTGATCCCAGATTCCGCATTCTGATTGCTTGGACCTACAATGCTTGCTCCGCCCTTTCTGCTTCGGCTGATTTTTTCAGATCTTATTTAGATTTATGTTGTCTGTGCAACCTTCTAGTCTTGAGTACTTCTCCAGATTCTCCAGAGTCACTACCTAGATGTTTTTCTTCTGGTATAATTTCATTTCACTATGACCATCAGAATTTTCTTAATCAATAATAACACCAATGTGTTTTATATGAGCAGGTCTCAACATGACCTATTTTCCTGGAGAGAAAGCTATGTTTCATCACATCACCCTATCCTACAAAGAAATACTCTGAGACATATAGTTTACTTAACTTGGGGAAATTATTATAGAAATTCTGAGATCCTTATGGAGGGAACTTAAACCAGTTTGAGGACGTGAATCCACATAAATATGGAATTGGAGGAGACCCTAGGGAGTGCCTAGGTCTAGTCTCTTAACATGTAGTATGCAGTTTTGAGGAAACTGAAACCAAGAAAGAATACCTCAAATGACCAGTATTACAAAGTTAGCTTGTATTATTCTGTGTTCCAAGTTGGCACTGGCCTGGTCACTTAATGATGCTGTCTTTGGCTTTCACATTAAAATCATTATTTAAGATATTGATCACCACGTCAGAGTATATAAAAAAAAATCAACACATTATACCCCACATATGCATAAATGTATTCATGATCTATGTGTATATGACTTAACAAAAAAGATACTGATATCTAAGAGTTCATTCTTATAGTGAAAATATATGTCTGAGAATTTTTGGTGTGGGAGATTCAGATTTAGAGCATGGAGTTATTTAAAATAATGGAAAAAAGCATTCCCATTTGTAGGGTGTAGTTATAAATTTTGTTTCTGTATATACTGGTGATCTTACTGTAATTCTCCTTTCCTTGAGACATATTTGGAATTTTTCTTTTTTTTTGTATTTGCTTCTTTGATACAAAGTCTCTTATTGCCAAATGTAAACTTAAGTAGGGCCTAGACATCTAGAGCATCACTTTCATAGAAATGAAAAATATTAATGATAGAAACAACATAAAAATTCATAACACCACATATTTCTTTCTATTAATTCCAAGGAAAGAACCAGAAACATCTGTGAATCACAATTTCAATGCAATTTCCCATTCTATGGACATTATATTTTTGTTTTATTATTCCAACCCACATTTGGCCTGTAATACATCTACCTATTATTTATCGCTGCTTACTCAGAAAGGAAAAAAAAATTAAAAGTGTGGGCGACACCTGTGGCTCATCAAGTAGGGTGCTGGCCCCATATACCAAAGGTGGTGTGTTCAAACCCGGCCTCAGCCAAACTGCAAACAGAAAAATAGCCGGGCATTGTGGTGGGTGCCTGTAGTCCCAACTACTCGGGAGGCTGAGGCAAGAGATTCACCTAAACCCAGGAGTTGGAGGTTGCTGTGAGCTGTGACACCACAGCGCTCTTCCGAGGGCAATAAATAAATAAATTTTTTTATATACAAAAAAAAATTTTAAAGTGTGTTGGTTCAGAATATCCCTTATGAAAATACATCTTCAGAAGAGATGGGCCATGGAAGCAAAGCAGTCCAAGTATTACAAATAAAAAAGAAGTGTATGCATTATCTATTTCCTTTCATTTCAAATACTTTATAGATTTTAATTCTACGTATTATCCACCCTGGACTCTATCTTCAACTTGTCTATGTGGATGCAAATTCTACCCTGGGAAGATGATTTCCATATGTATATTTTCACCCCATTCTTGACAAAGCAGAATCACACACAGATAGTGAGAGATAGAGTCAAAACAGGTTTCTCCTGGTGGCTCATTGCTCTCAGGGATGGTGAAAGCTATAGATTGTGTGTGAATAACAATTCAGAAGTCTGAGGGTGGCTGAGGAATCTGAGATGCCCGTGTCTGATGGAGGCATGTTACGTGGCCTTGGAGAACATCACTCAACACCTGGATATCTGCATCAATCAACAGAATAGGTCAACAGACACCTGCCTCCTCATAATGCTGAGAATCTACTTAAAAACTTGACGGCAGTGGGAAGCACTGACAGACTTGCTAATATGTGAGCTTCTAAGTCACTCTCATCAGAATGTGAAGGGAAAACCAGTTTGGAAAACAGAGATGACTTACCTGTCTTGAATTTTAGGCATTGGGTAGTTGTGACTAATTGCATATTCCGGTGACGTGATGACCAGCCACAAAATCTCTTTTATTTTCCTTTTTATCATTAATAATGTTTCTGAACTATATGAATGATCCCCCTGCCTTAGCCTCCAGAGTAGCTGGAACTATAGGCCTTGACATCATTCTAGTTTTTGGTAGAGATGGGGTCTTGTTCTTGCCCAGGCTGGTCTTGAACTCTTGACATCAAGTGATCTTCCTGCCTTGGCCTCTCAGAGTGCTAGAATTACAGGTGTGAACCACCATGCCCAGCCAGGATTGTTCTTTCATCATTGAAAATGTACAGTAGCTCAAGACTTAAATGTGCTAAGTAGAATCACGTGAGACACAGAGATTCTAGAGTTAGATGGTACTCAGTTCCCACCTTAATCATAGACAATGTAGTAAGTGCATGATTTAGCTTGTATGAACCTGATTTGTTTATAAATCAAGGATGATAATTGTCATGCAAATTGGTTGTGAAAGTAACACTAACTTATTTTATTTATTTATTTTTGAGACAGAGTCTCATTTTGTCACCTCTTGGTAGAGTGCGGTGGCATCACAGCTCACAGCAACCTCAGACCTTTGGGCTTGAGCAATCCTCTTGCCTCGGCCTCCCAAGTAGCTGGGACCATAGGCATCTGCCACAATGCCTGGCTATTTTTAGAGACAAGGTCTCCCTCTGACTCAACGTGTCTCCCTCCAATGTGTGAGCTCAGGCAATCTACCCACCTTGGCTTCCCAAGTGCTGGGATTACAGGTGTAAGCCCCTGGACCCAGCATGGTAAGACTCTATTAAATGTCCAGATGGATATAGCATCTCAAAACCAGTGCCTGGCACATCATAGATAATAACTCTAAATGTCTTGGGTTGGGTTTGCAGACACAACCTGAAATGGGGATTTTTATGCCAGTGATTTATTGAGAATATTTGCAGGTAAAATATGACAGGAAGTAGGTTAGAGAAGCAGAATGAAGAACCAGATAAGGCACGTACTCACCTTGATTCCTTGGGGAACTCTCAATGGTGAATGACATCACAAAATTTCCCTACACTGACAGGGTTGTGGGCATCCCAATTTCAGAGCCTACACCAATCAGTCATTGGCTGTTGGCCACCTCTGGAGGTAACCTCCTCAGCCTTTCTGGGAAAGACATTTCCATCCACTGAGGGCAATTCTCAGAAAATGGGAACAGCTCCCAGCTGTCAGCAGCCAGCACTTACAGGAGCTGGGGGAAGAGCTAGGGGATGAGGGTACTGGTCTGGGAAAGGATCTGGGCAGGGCACCAAAGTGTTTTTTATACTAAAGATAATTGGATGCTTATTGAGGACAGAGGCTACTTATGTCTTAAGTGTTTTTATGTTTCCTATTCATTTGGAAATTATTCATCGTGTGCATCTCTCTTCTAGTCACTACTTCAGGCGCATGGGCTACATCAATGAATAAAATAATGACCATTCATTTCTTCATGGGGTTAACATTTCATTAGGAGATGATAATAAACAAATAGATATAATAAATAATTATATACCATGTTGTATGGTAATGCACATAGCTACAATGAAGAATGGACAACTGGATTGTCTTTTCTTTTCTCCCTCCTTCCCTCCCTCCCTCCCTCCCTCCCTCCCTCCTCTCTCTCTCTCTCTCTCTCTCTCTCTCTCTCTCTCTCTCTCTTTCTTTCTTTCTTTCTGTCTTTCTCAAGTTACTCTGTTGCCCAGGCTAGAGTACAGTGGGGTCATAATAGCTCACTGAAACCTCACACTTCTAGGCTCAATTGATCTCCCTGCCTCAGCCTCCAGAGTGGTTGGGACTATAGGCTATGACACCATTCTCAGATACATTTTCTATTTTTTTGCAGAGGTGGGGTCTTGTTCTTGCTCAGGCCAGTCTTGAGCTCCTGACTTCAAGTAATCCTCCTGCTTTGGCCTCCCAGAGTGCTAGGATTACAGGCGTGAGTCACTGCACCCAGCCAGGATTATTCTTTCATCGCTGGAAATGTACAGTATCGCAAGACTTAATTCCTAAGCTCAGGCCTTTCTATGGAATCTTGAAGACGTACATTGTGTAAAATCACACAGGAAAGGTTTTATTTTTAGTAATGGAAAAAATCTTAGAGATTAAGTTCCAGATTTGGTTGAATTTTCATGGATTTTGGGACATACTTTAATTTTTTTTTGACTCCGTGTTTGGTATGATCTAATTTCTCTGTTTGTCTTTTTTTCCTCCCAAATTGGAATGCTCAAATTTCTTTCTAGCAATTTATTCACTAATTTTACAAATAGTATTTGGGCATTTACTATATATATAAAGCACTGATGAAATTTAGGAAGGAGAAGTCAAATATCTCTACCCTCAGAAACTTATGATACACTGGGACAGATAAGCTGGATAAGCTAACAGCTCAGCTATGAGGAAGAAAGCACAGGGCCATGAGGCCGACAGGAGCAACCCTGTGAGTCCTGAGAGGCACTTATGGCCATGAAGTTTAAAGAAGCCATGTGAAGAGTTTCCCCATGGGGCTCAACGAGTGTTTGGCCTGCAGACACGTGGACACATCAGTAGTAAGCCTTTGGGGCAGAGAGGAACCTACATCCAAGAAATAGAGGCAACAAAATACTAAGTGCAGTTGCAGAATCATGAGCAGCTTTGGCCATGTTTGACTCCACAGGTGAAATCATGGGTTAAAAAGATAAATTTATTTGAAGCTAATGTGAAGGGTATTGTGTTTGTGATTTGATTCTCAACTTGACTGTTATTGATGTATATGTGTCTACTGATTTGTGGACATTGATTTTATATCCTGAGATGTTATCATATTTCTTGATCACTTTCAGGAGCCTTATGGTTGAGATTCTGGGATTTGCGAAGTGTAAGATTATATCATCAGCAAAGAGCAAGAGTTTGACCTCCTTTGCTCCCATTTGAATACCTTTGGGATCCTCTGATTGCATTGGCTAAGACTTCCAGCACTATGTTGAATAGTAGTGGGAATAGAGGGCATCCTTGTCTGGTTCCAGTTCTAAGTGGAAAAGTTTTCAGTTTTACTCCATTCAGTATGATGTTAGCTGTGAGTTTGTTGTAAGTGGCTTGTAACAGTTTAAGAAATGTCCCATCTATGCCTATTTTCTTAAGTGTTCTTGTCAGAAAAGGATGCTGAATTATGTTGAGTGCTTTTTCTGTGTTGATTGAGAGGATCATATGGTCTTTGGTTTTGTTTCTATTTATGTGGTGAATTACATTTATGGATTTATTTATGTTGAACCATACCTGGAAATATACCTAACGAAGTATGTGAAGTGTCTCCGCAGAGAGAACTATGAGTCCCTGAGAAAAGAAATAGCTGAATCCATTAACAAATGGAAGAACATAAACATGCTCATGGCTAGGAGGAATTAACATTGCAAAAATGTCCAAAGTAGGGTTGGGATCTGTAATCCCAGCACTTGGAGGCTGAGATGGGTGGATTATCTGAGCTCACAGGTTCGAGATCAACCTGAGCCAAAGTGAGACCCTGTTTCTAAAAATAGCCAGGCATTGTGGTGGGCTACTTGTCCCGGCTACTTGGGAGGCTGAGGCAAGAGGATGCTTAAGCCCAGGAGTATGAGGTTGCTGTGAGCTATGATGCCGTGGCACTCCACGAAGGGGTGCCAAAATGAGACTGACTCAAAAAAAAAAATTGTCCAAAGTAACCTACAGATTTAATGCAATCCTCATTAAAGTGCCAATGTCATACTTTGAAGAACTTGAAAAAATAGTACCCTGTTTCATATGGAGCCAGAAAAAACACTGAATAGCCAACAAAATTCTAAGAAAAATGAACAAATGTGGAGGCACTACATTACTGGAATTCAGGTTATACCAAAGTCTATAGTGATCAAAACAGCATGATACTGGCACAGAAATAGAGACATAGATCTATGGAATAGAAAAGGGAACCTAGAGATGGAACCAGCCCCTTATTCACCTGATTTTCAGTAAGTCAAACAAAAGCATACACTCAGGAAAAAGTCCCTAATTAATAAATGGTGCGGGAGAACTGGTTAGCCACACATAGGAGACTGAAACTGGGCCCATACCTCTCACCACTTCCAAAAATTGACTCATACTGGATAAATGATTTAAATTTAAGGCACAAAATGATAAAAACTCTAGATGAAGCTGTGAGAAAAATTATTGATAGTGGCTTGGGAAAAAAGTTTTATGACCCCACTGGCAATTGTAGCAACACTAAAAATAAATAAATAGAACATGATCAAGCTAAAAAACTTCTGCACAAGTAAGGGCACAACAGCTAAAAGAAACAGACAGACATGCTATGAATCTGACAAAGGGCTAATAACTAGAATCTACGGAGAACTCAAATGGATCAAGAAAAGTGCAAGTAATTCCACTTATCAGTGAGCAAAAGACATGAACAGAACCTTCTGTGAAGAAGACATATGCATGGCCAAGAAACACATGAAAAAATGTTCATCATCTCTAATCATTAAAGAAATGCAAATCAAAACCACTTTGAGATATCACCTAACTCCGGTGAGAATAGCCCATTCCACAAAGTCCCCAAGTGCAGATGTTGGTGTGGATGTGGAGTGAAGGGAACACTTTTACACTATTGGTAGGACTGCAAACGAATACAGCCTCTATGGAAAGAAATATGGAGAATCCTCAAAGAACCAAAAATTGACCTTCCATTTCTTTTCCAGAAGAAAAAGAAATTACTTTATCATAAGGACATTTGCACTGGGATGTTAATTGCAGCTCATTTCACAATTGCCAAAATGGGGAAGCTACCCAAGTGCCCATCAACCCATGAATAGATCAATAAACTGTGGTATATATAGCCCAAGAGATGGAGACTTTATATCTTTTGTACTAAGCTGGATGGAGTTGAAGAACTTTCTTCATGGTAAAGTATTACAAGAATGAAAAAGCAAGAATCCAATGTATTCAATACTAATGTGAAACCAGTAGATGATGGGAGCCTAGAGAAAAACTACATGCTCACATAAAAGAAAAACACAATTAAATTCAAATGGGGGTAGGGGAGGAGGAAGAGGAGGAGAGGGGATGAACGAAGGGGCTTAGTGAGCTTTCAACCTAACGGGCACCTTGTAGAGTGTACAGCATACTCCCTGGGTGAAGGGCTCAGCTACCACTTGGACTTCACCTAATAAATGCAAGCAATGTAACCTAATCATTTATACCTCATAGTAATTGAAATTTTTAAAAACATTATTAATTTATGACTTCATAGAGAAGGATTTTAAGATGTTGTAGTCAAGGATGTTTTGGTAGGAAGGAATAGAAACTCAGCACATATTAAAATCAATACATTGAAATAGGGGAATTGTACAAAATTCAAGACTGAAAGTATACTTAGACTTCACTAAAACTTGTGGCGTGTTAGGAAGTCTTGAGGGCTCTCTTTCCACCTCCCCGGGGCTTGTGGTCTCTCTCCTCTCCTTCTTGTTCCTCTGCCTCAGCCTCTCTCTCCCTTACTGGTTTACTTATTTTCCTTTATTTACTCAGTTTTCTCATGGCTCAGACCTGAATAGCCGCTTGCCTCTCAAGTCTGACAATGAGCACAGGCAATCATCCCTACGTCTTGTGGCACAAAGTTTTGGGGAGAGAGCCTTCCTGGCTGTCTTTGGGCAGTGTGTCTGCCCAAGTCACCTGGCTCTGGAAGGGAGGCATTGGGAACTTCCTGCCTACCCCAGCCGACCCTGGGCTGAGTGCCCTTGGAAGGGGATTTTGGTGGGGTGGGCAGGCCTGGGACTTGTAACACAGATGGCCTGACTGATTGACTCCATTCTTCGGGAGGAGGTGGGGAGCTTGGGAAATTTTCTGAGTGGGAGGTTCTAGTCCATTTATTTGTTTATGCTGCAGTTGCTTTGTTTCTCAGTTTGATGAACGGTTGGCAGCACTGGCACCCTGTAAAACTGTGTTGATTGTGCAAACTTGAGCATCGGAAAATATGAGAGACTCCAGGGCTTTCAGAGGCTCAACTACATCAGATGCCCCTGGTCTGGGAGTGGAGACAGCCCCCCACTGGACGCCCCACCTTCTGTTGAATTGAGTGGGTTCCTTAAAGGCAGGGATCACATCCTAACGTGCCTGGTATATCACAGAAGCTCAGTCAATGATTGTTTATATTTGTCTGCAGCATTTTTCTCTCCAAATTTACTGATACTGTGTGTTAAATGTATATATATACTCTAGAAATGAAGTGCCTGCACTCACTGATAGGTTGGGAAATCATCAAACAGCTATTCTCTTCTTGGACTCTTTTTCTAAGAAAACAACAAGAAAGAATGGAAGAGGCCTTGAGAAAGTCTGAGACTTTGGAATCAGTAGTTTGGGGTTTGACTTCCAGATTGCCATTAACTGGTTGTGTGACCCAGGGCAAGTTACTTCCTTAAACAGTCTTCTTCTCTGTTTCCTCACTTGTATGGTGGGAATAATTTGTATTATTATTTATATCAGTGCAAGTTTGCATCAGATAATGTGTGTAAAGCTCCAAGCACCGCGTATGCAAAAATTCCAATAATTATAGCTATTATCTTTGTTATTTTTAGGACTTGTTACCGTTAAAAATAGTGATTCAGCTTTCTCATAAAACAGAATTCCCTAAAAGAGAGATTGAAGAGAGCTGCTGAAAGGCATTATGACATCATAATCAAGCATAGATTTTGTGTCAGAATCATGTTTTGAGGAAGTTAGGCTTTAATTTTCTCCTCTGTAAAATGGTACTAGTGTTAACACCTCCCTCTGTAAGCTCAGAGAGAATGAGATGACAGGATCCATGCAGAGTGCTTAGCAAATTCTCAATGAATGGTTAGCAGTACTACCCCCCTTACAGACATGCCCCTTCATCATCGAATCGATGAACTAGCTTATGTTTGCTTCAGCTGATTCTTCTTCCATATGGACCCATATGGCTCACAATCATTAGCACATGCTATACAGGAGAACAAGGAGAGACAAGAGAAATGCTTGTGTATGCATAGGAGGGAGAAATATTTCAGACTAACTCAAGCTTCAAAATAACTATTCCAGAGACCCTGGGTAAAGGCAGTTAAAAATCAAAGCAGCTAAATCCCCCTCAACTCCAACCGAGCTGTTTCTCCCGAGCAGAACAAAGCTGCTGAGAGAGAGTCAGAAGCAGAGTTGGACGACTTGGGGAGAGATTGGAGGGAATTACAAAGAACCTGTCTTTTCTAATCCCAGAGTTGCTGAAACCACAGAAAAGCTGGTGGAAATTAACCGTTTGTTGTGCCACAGGCAGAGTACCATATGCTGCTCCCCTTCCCTGGAGAAAATGGGGAGCAGTTGCTTCCCACTCCCCAGCGAGTCTGCTGAGCTCAGCCGAGCTCACTTGGGCTCTCTAATGAGATGCCGCTGAATGGGCTAGGCCCCAGCATGCTTGACCTTTGGCCTATGGATGCCAACGCTTCTCTGCAGAAGGAGCCAGCTGTGCTTGTCTTGGTGACTGTGATGCAACCAGTGAAGAGAAAAAAAGGCTTAGGCTCACCGTGATTTTGCAATGGCTCCGACAAAGGGCTTAAAGGATTTCAGCTGCATTTGGAAATTAGACTCTGCTGTCCCTCCTGAGCCAGCATCTCTTCTGAACGCCAGAGGGACTGACAATGACAAACCCAAACCCAACTGCTGATGCAGGCTCAGTGGTATTTGGGTTGTCTAGTCATGACAAGGCACAAACAAATCTCTTCACCACTGTTTGCTGTGGAAAAAAAATGGCATCTCATCAGGCTGCTTTGCACCCAGCCCTGCTGGCAGGTTGCCCAATGCCCCACCCCCACTGCCCGGGTGGATCTTTGGGAAACTTACCTCGAATACAGAACATGGAAATTTTTAAGGGGATAAATGCTCCCATTCCTTCTCTGGTTATATAGATATTTCCAGTCAAAGGTGAACTCACAGTTAGGGACTCACAACAGCTGGACAAAAGGTTTGACTCCTGCTGACATCAATGAAAAGGGACAGATCTCAAAGGTGGTGTCTAACTTAGAAGGAAACGAAAACTGTTTGCTATAAAGGTAGACTTTTTTTTTAAGTATATTACTTTGTTTTTGGAGCCTACAACACCTGGTATTCCCAGGTGGTCCGACTCTGCTTAGCTTCTGAGATCAGATGAGAGCGGGTGCATTCAGGGTGGTGTATCTAGACTGGTTCTTAACACAGCAATTACTTCTAGCATATACAGAAGTCTCCCCTTATCTACAGGGATACATCTCAAGACCCCAGTGGATGCCTGAAACCGTGGATAGTACCAAATCCTATATATATCATGTCAATCAACCTGATAACTGAGACGGCTGCTTAGCAACCCTTATGCACAGCGCAGATACACTGAAAGAAGGGATAACTCACGTCCAGGATAGGATGGGGTGAGATTTTTATCATGCTACTTAGAATGGCATGCAATTTCAAACTTATGAACTGCTTATTTCTGGAATATTCTGTGTAGTATCATTAGATCTGTAGTATTGTGGTTGACCGCAGGTAGCTGAAACCTCAGGCAAAGGAGGTCTACTGAACTCTGTGAATTACAAAACAAGAACCAAATTTCTATAAACTGGATAAAAGAAATTAAGGTGATGAGTATGTGGCAGGAGACTGGGGTGGAGCTGTGGTGGGAGTTGGTGGCCACTGTAAGGGCATGGAGGCTTACACAGGTGGGACACTTGCCTCTACTTTCATCTGTCTTACACCACGTTCTGGGGTATGAATTATAAAGAAATGGGTTCTCTGCATAGTAGAAAAATACCTGGGATTTTACTCAAAGGTCACGTGTTGGAAGCGATCTCCATTTGTAAGTGTGGAGAGGTGAGACCTTTAGGAGGTGATTCCATGAGGGAGCTGCCCATCTGAGTGGGTGACAGTCCTCTTTTCAGGAGTGGTTAATTGCACATCTGTTATCCTACGGGACATGAGCCGGTCTCTAGCCCTCTCCCCTTCTCCGCAGCCTGATATAATACAAAGCCCCTTGCCAGATGCCAACTCCTTCATCTCGGACTTCCCAGCCTCCAGAACTGTAAGAGAGAAATGTCTTTTCTTTTTTTTGAGTTTTTGGCCGGGGCTGGGTTTGAACCCACCACCTCCTGCATATGGGGCCGGTGCCCTCCTCCTTGGAGCCTTATACCGGTCTGTGGTATATTGTAGCAACACAAATAAGACAGGATCATGTTTCCATACTGGCATCTTCCTCACTGAGGCTTTGCAATCTGAAACAGAGTCTCATTGTTCCGTGACTCACTGACAGACAAAATCACAGACTACTGCGGCCTCCACCTCAGTGCAACACTGCATGCAGACAAAGCCTCTCAAAAGGGGGGTTCAGGCTGCTCCCCAACTCCACCTGCACAAGTGTCACCCCTACAGCCAGTGGGGGAGGAACAGACCAAGTCATGGTTGCATCCCACAGAGACTTAGGAGGCCAGTTGGAGGAGACTCGAAATCACCAGAAAATACCATCTGCCCTAAAAAGCGATGGATTACCTCTACTCCTGCCTTCCCGTCCAGAATAAAAACTTACTTATTTGCTCGCTCTCTCTTTGTATGTAAATTCGACTTAGTTAGAATCTTACCCAGAACATGGAAATGGATTTTTGTTGTAAGTGAAGAAGAAAGACTTGAAGGGAGAAAAGTGAGGAGGAGGAGGGGAAGGAAAAGAAGTTTAAGGACAACGTAGAGATGAAAACAGCGAACAGCCTCCAGACATCCGACCGCAGTGAAGCTGCTCCCCGAGCCGCAGAGTGGAGAGAGAGCGGGGTGCGCGCGTGTCCGTGAGCGCCTGTGTGGGGGAAGGACACACCACATAGCCCCATCATGTCCAGTTCCACCACCCACGGTGGAAGCCCCCGCAGTCCCAGAAGGGAGACCCCAGCGTTGTTTGAGCTATCAGGTTTGTGCTTACCTGCCTCAGCCTCAGTTCCACCAAAACGAAGCCTGAGCCAAGTCCTGTGTACTGTCCTTTACATGAGAATGGACCCAGGAGCAGTGACAGGGATGGGAAGGATCAAGAACAAATCAAGGTTGTGTTACTGAGCTGCCTTGGTCCTGCAAAGTCTTTTGAAAAGCCTTCCGAATGTGTGAGAACTCCACGCAGCAACATCAGGGAAGATTCTGGTTAATAGCATGGTGTCCAGGCCTATGGCTGGGGCCAAATGCTCTCCGTTTGTACCTGCCCAGAGCCAGTTGAAGTCTGTGCAGGTATGAGGATGACCAAGGCCGTGTCAGAGTAAAGAGCAGGGCAAGAAAGATTTGAAGTAGTGCATAAGAAGAGGTGACCCCTGCTGTCATTGCCCTAGTTTACAGATCTCTTGTCTGGATAGTAACAGTAGCCTCCCAGCTGTGCTTGCTGCCTGGGAAGCTCTTTTCTCTCATACCCACTATTTAGCTACTATCAGAATCTTCTTCCTAAAGCCCAGATCCAATTATATCATGTCCTCTCTTAAAAAAAAAATCTTCTCCCCCTCACTCTTTTTTTCTTTGTGTATTTCATACCTTTGCCCATTTCTTGACTTTCTCTAAAGTTTTGGTCTGGCATAAGAGGTAGTTTTTAAAATCTGTCCAACATACCTCTTTGGCCTCATTTTCCACTTCCCCCAAACAAGCATCCTTCCAACTAGCCCTGACATATGACAGGCGTCCTCTGCCCGTATCCCCGTGTCAGTCTCTACCAGGGCCATGTGTCAGCAAACTCAGGGAAGGACCAGCGTTTCTTTTATTCAAGGGTATAATTGAGCAGCCCCAGATGGCTCAGAACCTGAACACTGGGATTTGACATTTTCTAACCTGTTCCCAGGCACCACACAGAGATGCCCCCATTTCTAGTCTCTCATGGAGCCCCAGGCCCTCTGCTTTGGTCTCCCTTGCTTGTCCTTTTCTAGACGGTCCCTCTGGTGTACCCAAATCTCTTCTTGGAAAGAGAAAACTATCTTAGGACAATCTCTTGGGGTAAAGTAGAAGGACTTGAATTTACCTAACAGTAAGTCAGCATTTCATCATTGCAAAATGTTAAGTTTTTTTTTTTTCTGAAAATAATGTGTTCTATTCTCACCTGAGATATGCATATTGCTCAGTGAAAATAATACCGAGCCTATTGTTTGCAAAGTAGTAGCTCTGACATTATTGTGCTAAAGGAAGAACATGGATTTTTGTTTCTCAGGAGAGCATCAGGAACAGCCCCTGACGCACAGCCCCATGTGCTCCACTTTCTGATATCTCTTTCTGTTACAAACAACTTCTGCTTCCACAGAACATCGACTGAGTCTCACTTTCCTTAAGTAATTCTTCTGCACAGTGACGGGAAGGAAGCTCAATTCTGCCAGTGTACTATAACTTCTAAAGATAACTTTAGAAAATATTAGAAAAAAAGTGTATGCCAATGTATGGTGTTTTTTTCCCCCCAAAGAAAATAGGTGTCCATAGGAAGAACTCCTTCATCCTAGAGACAGTTTCCCAGCTTCATGTCCTAAAGGCCATTGCTGTTGACAGACTGCGTTTTCAGTTTTACTGCAACCATAGCCATATAACTTCAGGGAATGTACTTGCACCTGTTTCTTATTATTGTGAGCTGGAGAGAATAGGTGACTACGCAAGATCAAGAAACGGACACTATATCACTGCTTACTTTCATTCCCTTTTCCCCCATTTTTTCTCTCATATTTTACATTTTGAAGCCCTTTTGACTCCAATTGTGGGAACTTCATTATTTTTATTTTTATTTGTTTGAGACAGAGTCTCACTATGTTGCCCCTCAGTCCAGTGCCATGGCATCACAGCTCACAGCAACCTCAAACTCTTGGGCTTAAGCAATTCTCTTGCTTCAGCCTCCTGGGTAGCTGGGACTACAGGCACCTGCCACAACACCCGGCTATTTTGTTATTGTTGTTGTTATTCTTGTCATTGTTGTTTTAGCAGGTCCTGGCTAAGTTCGAACCCACAGGCGGTGTCTGTGGCTGGCACACTAACCGCTGAGCTGTGGGTGCCAAGCTGGAACTTTATTTTTTTGAATATCTAAAGTATTAGGGGGATATTTTAAAGTATTAGGGGTCTGCTGTATTCAGTATGTTATTTAGCCCACTTGTTGAAAGTCTTTTTTAGACTTTTTGATTTCTTGTTTGGAGTTGATTGTTTCTTTTTATATAGCATCCTGTTCTTGTTTAATTGTTGCAACATCTTGAATATCTATGGATTCTATTAAACATTTTTTTAAAGGCTTTTTTTTCTGTTCCCTGGATCATCTCTGTTTTCTCTCTGATGAGTTGTTTGAGATATTTTGGTCTTTTTCTCTTTCTTAGTTGTTTTTCCAACATCTGTTGATAATTCCCTGTTTGTATAAGCAAGTGAGGGTTATGCCATTGGATATGCTCTCTCTGCATCTGCTTGTATCCTTGGATTGAAGGACTACTTCTGAATCTCCCAATTACAAACAAATAAGTAAACAAAGCCAAACCCCAAAAGGCTACTTCTGGGTTCTTTGTAAGGAGGTGCACTCCAGGATGCAGCTTTGGGACACCTACATTTGCAAAAGAGGATAGATTTATTCTGGAGGCAGAAAACATAGACATTCAGGTTTCGCTGTGGGACAGAGTTGCATTTCCTTGCAGTTTCTCAACATGCCCATCCCTCGCCCTTCAGACACGTTATTTCACGTCTGTGCAGGGTTTAAGAACTACCTGAAGGCCTGGTCTTCTTCTCTGATACCCTCACTGGGAGGATTTTCTAGGAAGATCACATATTTGCCTTGGACAACCATCACTCATTTTAGTTTCAAAGGAACATTCAGAGGAGGAGGACAGGTGTGAATATTAAGGTTGACATTTGTACTACTATTTTTGGACTGTATGTAGATGTTGATGTGATTGATAAAATAAAGATTTGTTCCAAAGCTTTGCTAAATATGTAGCACATTTTGCTGTGATGTCCTTTCTCAATCAGTAGCTGTGCTGATTTTATGCAGAGGAAAATGAAACTCTTTGGTATTGAAATTGTTGGGAATCTCTGTCTTAGCCGCACATCAGTCTCCTGAAACCTGATACATGTTTACTGCCTTCGTGCTACGCTTTCTACTTGGACTGCCCCTCTGCCCTCTTCTACTTGCTAATCCTACCATTCTGTAGGGCTTTCTCAATGATCAGTTCCTTTGAGAAGTTTTCCTCCATGGTCTGAGATGGAGTTAATTGCACCATCTTCATCACTCCCTGAACATTCTGCCTGCTTGTCTAGCACAGCAGTCACCACACTGTGTGATTGTTGGTCACATTCTTGCTCACTCACTGCACTCCAGGCTCAATCACCTTTTTATGTTTTAATGTCAAATACCCAACACAGAATTAATACCTATAGGCTTATACTGAATTGCAGATTTTGCTCTTATGATTGATACTCGTTGTCACTGATGGTGCGTGATCAAAAGAAAACTATATACAGAACAGGTTGTCTTTAACCTTATCTCTGTGAAGCCTTCTGAGGGTAGACAAGAATCTCAATTGCCATTTCTGTGTTTTCTAAGGCTGTGTGGGAGAAGGTTCCTGCTGAGATTATTATTTTTCCTTACAAGGGTCATCCAAGATAAAAAAATTCTCCATAGATCTTTAAAAAGAAATGAGGAAGAAAATGCAAATAATGTTCAACGAAGACAACAAGACAAGAGTTAAGGAGGGGAGAAGATGACATACATTTCTTTCCACAGAGCTGAGTTCTCTTAGGGCAGGACTTATGTTCACTATGGTCCTTGTACCATCCATTCATTCATTCATCCATTTGCTTGAGGAAGATTTATTGACTGCCTATAGTTAGCCAGACATCGCATTGGTACTAAGGAAAATGCTGAACATGGTAGATGGTGTCCCTGTCCTTATGCAGTCAGTTTATAATCTCCCAAGCATTTCACCATGTTTCTAAATGACTCATACGGAAGTGAACTGAAGGGCACAGCAGTAAACAGTCAATGGTATTTGTTGAGAATTTCTTATGGATTCATCTCAGCAGTAGGCTTTGCATGTAGAACTTGTCTGTAAGGAATTTTGAATTTAAAATTATTAGAGTCCTGCAGCCAAATTAGCTGGTTCATGACATTAACAATTTAAAGTCTTAAGGATCAATTTGTTTGGAAGTGCTATAGATAGGGAAGCTGGAGGTCTTTGCATGATGCTTTGAAGCCTCTTTCCTTCTCTCCCTCTGCCCCAGCTCGTAGCACACAGACTTACTCAAAGACTTAAAGAATGTTGTGGGCTGGATTGTCCGTAGCTCAGTGGTTATGGCACTGGCCACATGCTTGGGGGCTGGTGGGTTTGAACTTGGCCTGGGCTTGCTAAACCAAAAAAACAAAACAAAACAAAAATAGCTGGGTGTTGTGGCAGGCTCCTGTAGTCCCAGCTATTTGAGAGTCTGAGGCAAGAGAATCACTTGAGCCCAGGAGGGGTCGAGGTTGCTGTGAGCTGTGATGCTATAGCACTTTACTGAGGCTGAAAAGTGAGACTCTGTCTCAATTAAAAACAACCAAACAATGTTTTTTTTTGCACTCAAAATTTCAAAACTGTATGGGGATCCAAGTCAACAGCTGGGTTTCGCAGGAAATGACAATAACTGGAGCCCTGAAGGATAGGAATAAATAGCCTGTGATGGAGCAAAAGGAGGACAGGACTCTAAGTAGAGTGACAACATGTGAAGGTCTGGAGGAGGTGGGGAGCAGGGATGTCAAGGGCTTGATTCTGCCAACGTGGCAGGAGCATAGAGCAGGCCATAGGCGAGTGGCGGGAGGCAGGTGGGAAAGATGAGTAAATCATGAAGGGTTTTGTTACTGTTATGGTGCTTGGGTAATAGAGGCACAGGCCAAAGGTCCTATGTCTGCACAATGCCCAATCATGGGGTAACTCCTTCTCACTGTGATTTGCCATAAAATCATTTATGATTTTAGGTTCTAATAACATACACGTGGACACATAGCCACACAAATACACACATCGTTACATAAAAGAGCACTTGACATCATAACTTTTGTACTGATTCTGAAGTCCTCCAGTGACAAGTAGTTGACATTTCGGGCTGAGTATTCCTTTTGTTTTAGCTCTGCAATGTCGACAAAAGGATAAAGCAACCAGGTCTCAAGATGAAATGAATCTGTTGAAGGAGAAGGCAGATGGTTAAGCATGAAGGTAAAGCTCAAGAAAATGTTATTATGGAAAATAAGAAATAGTACCCAGTATAGAAAACACCCTTGGTGTGTGACTCACCTGCAGTGCACAATGAGTTCTATTCTTGTGCCTGTCACAGGAGGAATCTAGATAGGACCTCATCCTACTCCTCCAACAAGTTGAAAAAGGGAGATGAGCCTATTTCTTCTTGCAAAAACAACAGTGCTTGCCTAGCACTCTCTCTTTTGGAGAGTCTATCAGTGGGCCAATTACAGCTGCATACTTAAATATGCAGACAGCTTTCAATTACTGTAATGGAAACCAATGGGAATGTAAGAAAAGTCTAACAACAGATAATCCAAAAGTCATTGAATCTTGGCTTTCAAATGAGTTGCATTGTTTTCTTGCAGCAGATTTGTGTTTCTAATTATGCCTTGCTTAAGCTAATATTAAAAGGAGTTTGCATTCCTAGAGAAAGCACACACCAGCTGGGCCAAGAAAGGAGAGGGCCCAAAAACTTGCTGAGTGATAATGGCTGGGGGAGGTCTTAAGGGAAGTGGTTTGGGATCCTGATCAAGAAATCCCTCCTGGCTCCTTCCATAAATATGCTGCAGGCAAACAAATACACATACATGTGTGAAAATTTATTATTGCTAAATCAAGGGACCAGATGAAGCAGGTGCAATTTTATATATGATGTGCACAATAATTTCTTATTTAGAATCATCCTAACAAAAATTTCAAAAGGCAAATTACCTTCGTTATAATACGGGACTAGAGAGGACTATATTTAAAGTTGCTTGACCCCAGTGGAATTTAAACTTTAATTATCATTTAACCTACAAAAGCTCTGCCAACATTATAGCAGGAAGTCCCTTCAGAACCATAATTAAATTTCTGTGTGTGGGTTACGTAGATAAATCCTGTAAGAGGGGCAAATCAGTTACGTGAACATTTAAGTGAGCTATAAAATCCAGAGCTCCTTCTGGAGACAAGAGTCTTATAATTCTAGGATTGTATCAAAAGGATAATTTTACCACCTGATTCTAGGAACAACTGAAATTGAGTGCCATGCCTGGGAAGTGAGGGCTCTGGGAAAGAAGGTCCATAGTCACAGAAGTCAGGATATTAGAGATCAAAGAGCATTTCCTACAGGCTACGGTGGGTTTTCATGCAACCCTTCCTCTGAGAGGTGAGGAAGCTGAGACACCTGGGTTTTCAGAGACTTAGACAAAGCCACATGACAGGTGGCAGAACCAGAACCCAAG
This sequence comes from Arctocebus calabarensis, assembly GCA_963573935.1. NCBI lineage: Eukaryota > Metazoa > Chordata > Mammalia > Primates > Lorisidae > Arctocebus > Arctocebus calabarensis. The sequence goes on from CAUYON010034360.1 coordinate 28,020, forward strand.
ACTTCTGACTGCTAGTCCAGAGCTTTCCTTCCACACCAGACTCCCTTTCTGTCAACTAGAAGATCCTGTCAACACACCTGAAAGGGTTTTTTTCCTTCTTCTTCTTTTTTCTTTAATCAGTTAAGTGTGCTGGGTACAGTGGACAAAGCAGGGACTTCAGACTCCGCGAGCACCGGCTCTGGTCTCCAAGCGCCACCTGCCTCTGCCACTTCCTGGAATAAAGTCCAGCAGCCGCGCTGGCCTGGGAGCTGAGGTTGTCCTGGAATCTTAGCTTCAATCTCACTGCTGGGGAGCCCTGCCCGGATCCCAGACTGGGTCTGCTCCCTCTGTTGCACGTTCTCGCAGCACCCTCACCTGTCCTTGGGCACGCTCATCCCTTCCATGATGACCCGGTGACTGTCCAGTTGTGTGATGGGCTCTCCCCGGGGGACGGAAGCTCTGCCAGGGCAGGGCGGGTCTTCATGTTCACTTTGGGTCTCCAGTGCGCAGGCCCATGGGAGGCGCTTTAAATACTGAATGAATGAAGGAACCCACCTCGAACCTCAGTTTTTCTTTCTGTAAAGTGAAAATGGCAAACACTGGGGCTTGTCAATGTTAATTGGCTTATTTATTTAATAAGTAACCAGCACTGTGTTAGCAGCATAGAACTTGATAAATGTGAATTCCATTTTCTGTGTCCCTTTCCTTGTAGGACAGTGCCCTGAGGCACCCTGTCTCCTGAAATACCTTTAAAAAGATGGAGTTATGCTTTGGATAGTTTGGTACAAAGTTCATGTTGTTGCAGATTTTTTTTAGCTGAGGCCGGCTTTGAACCCGCCACCTCGTGTATGGCGCCTGTGCCCTACTCCTTGAGCTACAGGTGCCGCCCTACAAAGTTCATTTCATACATTCTGTGTCCTTGAATACTGGTTGCCCGCCCACGGTGTATGTGGCAACTCCCTGTGAACCAGCATATTAAACAGGGCACCTCAGTCCCCAGCTGGACACTCACTGTGGGATCCTTCTGTCAGTCTTCCAGGGTCACGACCTTACGCTAATCCTGCTGCTGAATATGGAAAGGGGACCAGCTGCTCTTCTCAGCTGCTGAGCTGCTAGAGCTTGAACCAGTGTGCTTTTCAGGTGTCTTCCCCCCGACACCCAGACGGAGTGCCAAGAAGACTACACAGCTGTGCTTCCTGCGACCCTCGGCCATGCTTTCCTTTGGAAGGAACGGGTTTAGTTCTCTCCCCCTCACCCCCCCCCCCCCAGCTAGAATCTAGACTCCCAGGTCAATGAATTTTGTTTCCTTCCCAGCAGGCTCCCCAGTGGAACCTAACTTTCCTCAAAGCCCTGTGACCCTTTGCTGTTTTGAAAACTCTCTGGAGTGTGTGGGAGAGGAAACCAATACAGACTGCAACCCGCCCCCCTCTTTTTATTTTTAAGCTAAGGAGAGGTAAGAGGGAGTGCATACACGGAGGTAAGCAACAGAAAAGGCCGGTCACAAGCGCTTCAGGATGAGGGATCAAGTCTGCATTTACAGTACAGGGCAAGGAAAGTTTTAAATGTAATTGAAGGCAATAAGGGTGGTTTTTAAGAACATGGGTATGGGAGTAAGTAGACTTGGAAGCAAGACTTGCCACCTTCTATCTGAGTGGCCTTGGATGACTGTGTTACCTTTGTAAAACTCAGTTTTCTCATCTGTAAAGTGGGCACACTTTTAGTACCTAGCTTATAGAGCAGGGATTGGCAAGTTTTTCCTGAAAAGATAGTAAATATTTTATGCTTTGTGGCATATATAGTCTTGGTCTCACATTCTTTTTTTTTTTTTTGATTGTTTTTATAAATTTTTAAAAATGTATTAAGTACCCTTAGGTTCAGGGTCAGGCAAAAACAGGCCCATTCAGGATTAGAAGATTAATAGGATAACATATATAAAACGCTTTACATTGGACCGAAATATAAATTCTCAGTAAATGGTAGATCTGGTTAATCACACATCAGATCACAATCTGGTGATTGTGTAGAGAGCTAACTGAGGCAAACGTCAACGCTTAAGGCTTGTGAATGCCTGCATCCCTCCCTTGCACACATCTAGAGAACGGATATTTAAAAAGGAAAATATAACTCATATGAATCGGAACTATTCATATGATCCTCTTTTTTTTTTATTTAAAGCACTTGGGAACTAAATTTGCTCACGAGGATTGAGGCAAATCCCCACTTCTGGGGCCCAGCTGAGTGTGCCCTTTGCCATGCACCCCTCATGTTTTCACGTCACCACATTCCTGCTAAGGGGTTTTACTGTCCCTGGTAAGGAAGAGAAGCAGAGGCCCGAGGGAGGGAACTACCCCTGGAAACAAGGCCTGTCTGCTGAGGCCTCCCTGTTGTGTGACTGCAGGTGTCCTGGCAGCCCGGGGATCTGACAGCCAGTCTCTTCCATTGCATGTGCTTTCGCATCACCTTCTGCTCTCTGGCCCTGGAATAGATGGTGCCTGCTGAGCCAAATTTAAGGGGTGTTCAGAGCCTGTTCTTGCTTGCACATCTCCTGGGTGCCAAGGCCTGTGCTGGACACTGGCATTGAACAAAGGAGGGAACTGTTCCTCTTGCCGAAGAGCTCAGAGTCTAGCAGGAACGATACCATAACTGCTCATGGTGTGTTATGAAAGTATCCCATTAGAAGTGCTTGGCAGAGGGCGGCTCCTGTGGCTCAGCGAGTAGGGCGCCGGCCCCATATACCGAAGGTGGCGGGTTCAAGTCCGGCCTCGGCCGAACTGCAAAAACAAAAAAAATAGCCGGGCGCTGTGGCAGGCGCCTGTAGTCCCAGCTACTAGGGAAGCTGAGGCAAGAGAATCGCTAAAGCCCAAGAGCTGGAGGTTGCTGTGAGCAGTGTGACGCCACGGCACTCTACCCAGGGCGATAAAAGTGAGACTCTGTCTCTACAAAAAAAAAAAAAAAGAAGTGCTTGGCAGAAATTTCCCTGAGTCAACACTTTGTCTTCAGGAAGCCTTTGTGACAATGCCTTGATTTGTGTTTAAAACACCTGACTTTGATCCTATCACAATCTCTCTACTCCAACACACATCTTCACTGGCTCTCTATTGCCCCTCAGAATAAATTTCAGACTTCTTGGATCTTATCAAGCCTTATACCAACGCTTCCCAGTGCGTATGCCAGAACAATGAGATGCGGATTCCCCCATAAGCAGCCTCGTCCATTTCTCCCTGAAGTATGCTGCAAATATGATCACCGTTTCACATGTGGCTTGATCTAAAGTGGTTTGGGAAGAAATGTCTCTTATGGCCTGTGCCTGACTTACCTTTTCTGCCCAATTTCTTCCAGCTCTTCCAATGCACACAGTATCCGTTCACTCTTCCCACACATTACCCATGTTTTGCAACCACCAGTGCTTACGTGCTTCTCTCTGCCTAGAAGTCTTGCCCTACCATTTTGACTACTTCCGCATAGCCTGCAAATTCTTTAGAAGAGTAACGCATATGCTACCTCTTTCAGGAAGAATTCCCCGAGTGCATTGTCCTTTGAGCTTCAACAGTGTCCTATCTTTTTTTATGGCATATGTCATCTGTTACGTCCTTAATAGAAAAAGAACATAGTGCTGAATCAGGCACACAGTAGGACTCAGGGAGCCAGCTGGCCAACCAGCTTGCCTTTCCTGCTCTATTTGTGGAATCTTAGGAAAGTTACTTAAATCAGTGGTTCTTAAACATGGCTGCACATTAGAAGTGCCTGAAGGGGTGTGTTGTTTTGTTTTGTTTTGTTCTTTAATATCCTGATGACCAGGTCATATCCCAGACCAATTAAATCCAGGTGCGTCCAATCTGCAGCCAGGGTTAAGAGCCACTGTTTTAAACAATCCAGGCCTTGTTTCCAGGGTTATTCTGAAGATTAAATGAAATGTTTGCAAAAGCTTGGCACAGTGCCTGGCGTCTAGTGAGTGTGCAGTAACTGTTAATTATTATATTGTATCTTATCCTGGCTTTTCATTTGGTTGCCAGCAATGTCTTGCACATAGTAGGTACCGAATAAGTGCTAGGTGGATGAACAGAGGCTACTTAGAGAGGCCAAAAGGCTGATCTCAAAGGGGAACTGAAGGTTGTGCATGGACCTGAGACATGGGGTTGGCACGGGGGCAAGTGATCTTTCCTAGATGCAGGCAATGGGGTTGGGGGTGAGCAATGGGCTTGGGGGTGTAATTGTCTTTACAGGGTTTTAAAACAGTAATAAAACCAAAGAAAAGCCAGTCTGCTTTTCATTCGCACCATGCACTGGCAACTCTTAACGCTAGTGATAAAATACTTCTAGCAAGAGCAGACTTCTTTCCCCACCCCTCTCCCCCTTACCTTGGCACACCGCTGGCCTGGAGCCCAGCAGGGAGGACTGAAGAGCTCTTACAGTCAGCACTGTCAGTGAGCCAAATGGCTTGAGAGAGAAACAAGGGCACTGTAAATTATATTTATAAATTAAGTCATATAAAGTAATTAAACTGTGCACCCATAATTAAATACTTGTCTAGCATTTGGGTTTTGAGATTTCTTTTGGCTGTAATAAACTAGCTTTGACCTCAAAATGGTTGGCAGTCTGCATGGTGGGCTGATGACTCACGCAGAGGTCTTGGGTCAAGGTGGTGCCAAGGTCACTGTCTAAACAGTAGGATGCTTAGAGGTATCCATGGAGGTGGCCAAAGTGAGGGGCAAATGATTTTTAGGAAAAATATGAGTGGACAGGAAGCCCTGGACTCCTGTGAGCATGGGAGGAGCAGCATTCGTGTCCAAGATCAGGGAAGAAGGCCAAGAAGCAGGCGGAGCAGAAAAGGAGCCTCATCTCTGTGGCTCCAGACTTCCGCCCACTGTCATTTTATATTCTTCCTTCAGCTGCCACATTTAGAGCCTCAGAAGTCAATATACATTCTTTGAATGGAATCTACGTTTAATGTCTGTCTGCCTTCCCCTTTATCATCCCCTGTACATCCTTCCCTTCCCCTTCCTCACCTAGCCTGTTAGTCCTTCGAGATTTAGCTCCAAGGTGCCCTGCGAAGCCCACTTCTTTTTTTTTGAGACGGAACCTCAAGCTGTCACCCTGGATAGAGGACCGTGGCATCACAGCTCACAGCAACTTCCAATTCCTGGGCTCAAGCAAGTCTCTTGCCTCCGCCTCCCAAGTAGCTGGGACTGCAGGTGCCCGCCACAACGCCTGGCCATTTTTTGGTTGCAGCCGTCATTGTTGTTTGGCGGGCCCAGGCTGGATTCGAACCTGCCGGCTCAGGTGTACATGGCTGGCGCCTTAGCCCACTGAGCCATAGGCGCCGAGCTGCAAAGCCCACTTCTTGGTCATTTTGTCTTGACTCATTTTGGCAGGTAGTCCCCCTGTGGTATAACCCTCT